>JAJPUD010004489.1:15636-29312 GCA_023553655.1 Myrmecobius fasciatus
ATATATATATATATATATATATATATATATATATATATATATATATAGTTATCTTGCTGTACAGGAATAAAAAAACCTGAGAAGGAAAACATAATGTAAGCAAACATCAATAGAGAGTGTGAAAATGCTACGTTGTGGTCCAGACTCAGATCCCACAGGCCTCTCCCTGGGTGTATATGGCTTTCTTCATCACTAAACAATTGGAACTTATTTGAAACATCTTATTATTGAAGAGAACCATGTACATCAGAATGGATCATCATATAGTCTTGTTGCCGTGTATAATGATCTGCTGGTTCTGCTCATTTCACTTAGCATCAGTTCATGCAAGTCTCTCTAGACCTCTCTGAAATCATCTTGTTGGTTGTTTCTTACAGAACAGTAATATTCCATGACATTCATAAACCATAATTTATTCAGCCATTCTCCAATTGATTCAGTTTCCAGTTTCTTGCCACTACAAAAAGGGCTGCCACAAGCATTTTTGCACATGTGGGTCCCTTTCCGTCCTTTAAGATCTCTTTGGGATACAAGCCCAGTAAAAACACTGTTGGGTCAAAGGGTGTGCACAGTTTGATAACTTTTTTGAGCATAGTTCCAAATTGCTCTTCAGAATGGTTGGACCAATTCACAGTTCCACCAACAATGTATCAGTGTCCCAGTTTTCCCACATCCCCTCCAACATTCATCATTATCTTTTCCTGTCATCTTAGCCAATCGGACAGGTGTGTAGTGGTATCTTAAAGTTGTCTTAATTTGCATTTCTCTGATCAATACTGATTTGAAGCACCTTTTCATATGACTAGAAATAGTTTTAATTTCATCATCTGAAAATTGTCTGTTCATATCCTTTGACCATTTATCTATTGGAGAGTAGCTTGAATTATTATAAATATGAGACAATTCTCTATATTTTAGAAATGAGGACTTTATCAAGACCCTAAAATGTAAAGATGACTTCCCAATTTATTGCTTCCTTCCTCATCTTGTCTGCATTAGTTTTGTTTGTACAAAAACTTTTTAACTTAATATAATCAAAATTATCTATCTGGTGTTCAATTAAGAGTTACAATTCTTCTTTGTACATAAATTCCTTCCTTCTCCACAGGTTTGAGAGGAAAAGTATCCTATGTTTCTCTAATTTACTTCTAATATCACTATATCTAAATCATGAACCCATTTGGATCTTATCTTGGTATGTGGTGTTAGGTGTGGGTCAAGCCCTAGTTTCTTCCATACTAGTTTCCAATTTTCCCAGCAGTTTTTGTCAAGTAGTGATTACTTATCCCAAAAGCTGGGGTCTTTGGGTTTATCGAACACTAAATTGCTATAGTTATTGCCTAGTTTGTCCAGTGATCCTATCCTATGCCACTGATAGAATACTCTATTTCTTAGCCAGTACCAAATGGTTTTGATGACCACTGCTTTATAATATATTTTAGATCTGGTACAACAAGGCCACCTTCATCTGCCTTTTTTTTTCCATTAATTCCCTTGAAATTCTTGACCTTTTGTTCTTCCAAATGAACTTTGCTACTACTTTTTCTAGATCTGTAAAATAAGTTCTTGGGAGTTTGATTGGTATGGCACTAAATAAGTAATTTAGTTTGGGTAGTATTGTCATTTTTATTATATTCGCTCAGCCTACCCATGAGCACTTGATGGTTTTCCAGTTGACTAGGTCTGACTTTATTTGTGTGGAAAATGTTTTGTACTTTAGTTCATATAGTTCCTGACTTCCTTGGTAGATAGATTCCCAAACATTTTATACTATCAACAGTTATTTTGAATGTAATTTCTTTTTGTATCTCTTGCTGCTGAACTTTGTTGGTAATGTATAAAAATGATGATGATTTATGTGGATTTATTTTGAATCCTGCCACTTTGCTAAAGTTGTGAATTGTTTCTAGTAGTTTTTTAGTTGAGTCTCTAGGGTTCTGTAAGTATACCATCATGTCATCTGCAAAGAGCGATAACTTGGTTTCTTCATTACCTACTCTAATTCCTTTAATCTCCTTTTCTTCTCTTATTGCCCAAACTAACATTTCTAAAACAATATTAAATAGTAATGGTGACAGTGGGCATCCTAGTTTCACTCCTGATCTTATTGGGAATGGTTCTAGTTTGTCCCCATTACATATGATGCTTGCTGATGGTTTTAAGTAGATGCTACTGATCATTTTAAGGAAAAGCCCATTTATTCCTATACTCTCTAGTGTTTTTAATAGGAATGGGTGTTGGGTTTTATCAAATGCTTTTTCTGCATCTATTGAGATAATCATATGATTTTTTAGTTTGGTTATTAATATAATTGATTATGCTGATAATTTTCCTAATATTGAACTAGCCCTGCATTCCTGGTATAAATACTACTTGGTCATAGTGTACTATCCTGGGGATGACTTTCTGTAATCTCATTGCTAATATCTTATTTTAGACTTTTGCATCAATATTCATTAGGGAAATTAATCTATAGTTTTCTTTCTCTGTTTTTACCGTACCTGGTTTAGCTATCAGCACCATATCTGTATCATAAAAGGAATTTGGTCGTATACCTTCTTTCCCTATTTTTTAAAACAGTTTATATAGTGTTGGAATAAATTGTTCTTTGAATGTTTAGTAGAATTCACATGTCAATCCATCTGGCCCTGGAGATTTTTTCTTAGGAAGTTGGTTAATAGCTTGTTCTATTTCTTTTTCTAAAATGGGGCTATTTAAATAATTTATTTCCTCTTCTGTTAACCTGGGCAATCTATATTTTGGTAGATATTCCTCCATTTCATTTAGATTATCAAATTAGTTGGCATAAAGTTGGGCAAAGTAACTCCTAATTATTGTTCTGATTTCCTCTTCTTTGGTGGAAAATTCTCCCTTATCATTTTTGAGACGAACAATTTGATTTTCCTCTTTCTTTCCTTTTTCTAATAAAATTAACTAAAGGCTTATCTGTTTTTTGTTTTTTTTTAATAAAATCAACTCTTAGTTTTATGCATTAATTCAATAGTTTTCTTATTTTCAATTTTATTAATCTCCCCTTTTATTTTCAGAATTTCCAATTTGGCATTTAATTGAGGCTTTTTAATATGTTCTTTTTCTAATTTTTTAAATACTAAGCCCAATACATTAATCTTCTCTTTCTCTATTTTATGCAAGTAAGCATCTAGAGATATAAAATTACCCCTTATAACAACTTTGGCTATTTCCCACAAATTTTGGTATGCTTTCTTATTATTGTCATTCTCCTGGATGAAATTATTGATTGTGTCTATGACTTACTCTTTCAACCATTCACTCTTTAGAATTAGATTATTTAATTTCCAATTAATTTTTGATTTATTTTCTCATGGCCTTATATTGCATGTGATTTTTATTGCATCATGATCTGAAAAAAGATGCATTTACTATTTCTGCCTTTCTGCATTTGATTTTGAAGTTTTTATGCCCTAGCACATGCTCAATTTTTGTATAAGTTCCATGAACCGCAGAGAAAAAAGTAAACTCCCTTCTGTCTACATTCAATTTTCTCCAAAGACATATCATACCTAACTTTTCTAACATTTTGTTTACCTCCCTAACTTGTCTCTTATTTATTCTGTGGTTTGATTTATCTAATTCAGAGAGAGAAAGGTTGAGACCTCCCACTTGTATAGTTTTGATGTCTATTTCTTCTTGCATCTCTCTTAACTTCTCCTCTAGGAATTTGGATGCTATACCACTTGGTGCATATATGTTTAGTATTGATATTGCTTCATTATCTATGATACCCATTAGTAAAATATAGTTTCCTTCCTTATCTCTTTTAATTAGATCTATTTTTGCTTTTACTTGATCTGAGATCAGGATTGCTGCCCCTGCTTTTTTTTTTTTTTTTTTTTTGTTCACCTGAAGCATAATAGATTCTGCTCCAGCCCTTTATTTTCACTCTATATGTATTTCTATGCTTTAATTAGATTCTGGCTTTTCATCCAGTCTGGTATCAGCTTCTGCTTTATGGAAGAGTTCATCCCATTCACATTCACAGTTAAAATAACTAAATCTGTATTTCCTGCCATCTTATTTACCCCAAGTTATGTTTTCCTTTTTCCTTTCCCCTTTCTCCCTTCCCCCCTCCCCAGTATTTTGCTTTTGATGACTACTTCCCTCAAACAGTCCTTCCCCCCTTAGAGCCCCTCTCCCTTTTTATATCTTTCCCCGAATTCTTCTATTTTCCCTTCTATTAGTCAATCCCTTTCTTTTTCTCCTTTCACTCCCACTTTCCTATAAGGAGGGACAAATTTCTCTGTGAAACCAAATGTGTCTGATATATTCTTTTAGAGCCCAACCTGATGAGAGTGAGATTCACACAGTGCTCATTCCCTTCTCCTTTCCCCCTCAATTTTATTAGGTTTTCTTTGCCTCTTCATGAGATTTTACCTTATTTTTACCTCCTCTTTTTAAAACTTATTTTACTTCCTTTCTCTCTTTTTCCCAGTATGATAGCCCTTCCACCTCTAGTTTTTTTCATATTATCAAAGTAAAATAAAATTATATCCTTGTTCTTTAAGTATTCTCATAGTAGGAATATAGTTCTCAAGACTTCTTTCCTTTTTACCTTTTTATGCTTCTCTTGAGTTCTGGGTTTGGAGGTCAAGTTTTTTGTTCAGATCTGGTCTTTTCATTTCCTTTGCCTTTCGGAATATCTGGTTCCTAGCCCTTCGATCCTTCAATGTGGAGGCTGACAGATCTTGTGTGATTCTAATTACAGTTCCTTAGTATTTGAATTGTTTCTCTCTAGCTGCTTGCAATATCCTTTCCTTGGTGTGATAGTCCTGAAATTTAGCCATGATATTCCTTGGGCTTTTAATTTTGGGGTCTCTTTCAGGAGGTGATTGGTGAATTCCTTGATGGTGATTTTGCCTTCTGATTCTAAAACATCAGGACAGTTTTCTTTCATGATTTCCTTGAAGATACTGTTAAAGTTCTTTTTTTCATCATGACTTTCAGGAAGTCCAATAGTCCTTAGATTGTCTCTCCTAGATCTATTTTCCAGATCAGTTGTTTTTCCTAGGAGATTTTACATATTTTCTTCCATTTTTCATTTTTTTTGTTTTTGTTTGACTGATTCTTGAAGTCTTATTGAGTCATTCACTTGCATTTGTTCAATTTTAATTTTTAATGTATTATTTTCTTCAGTTACCTTTTTAAGCTCCTTTTGTAACTGGCCAATTGGATTTTTTTTGTTCATTGCAGACTTTAATTCACCAATTTTGTTTTTTCATTGAATTGGTGTCTTTATCATATCTCTTTTGCAGGGCATTATATCATTCTTGCAATGATCTCAATTCATTCCCCCATTTTTCATCTAACTCTCTTTTGATATTCTTTATGCAATCTTCCAGGAAAGCCTTGTGAAATGGGGACCAGCTCATGTCTCCATTTGTGGCTTCCTCTGGAGTTGCTTTACCTTTAGGAACCTTAGTATCCGGGGTCTGCCCTTCTTTCTGTCCATAAAAGCTGTCTAAGGTGAGAGTTCTTTTCTGTTTCTTACTCATTTTTTTTAAAGCTTGGGATCTGTTTAAAGGAGAGAAGTGGTGGCTGTGGTAATTTGCCTTGGAGTAATTCAGCTTATTGACTTCCTGTGACAGGCCGTCTGGGCTAGATCCTGGTGTTTGCAATGGGTTACAATCTACCTTTTACAAAAAGCAGATCCGTCAAAGTACCTGCCTGCAATCAGGGCAGAGTGTCCCAGGAGCCTCAGATAGACTTCCCAGGTGCTTAGAACCTGCCACACTGAGTCCCTCCCAGTTTCCTGCCCTGTCTCTCTGAGCTGCATCAAGCTCTGCAAACTGCCCAACCCCCTGCCCAACTGAAACAGACCTGCTCCAGAGCTTCTCCAAGGTAGCTTCTGGTAGGAATGTATTGTAATCCAAATATTTGTGGGTTTTTTGACTTAAAAATCGGTTTAGAGGCTTAATCTGCTGTTGGTTTGAGAGAAGGTCCAAGGAGGACACAGAGAATTGTGTCTTCACTCCACCATCTTAGCTCCGCTGCTGTTATTTTTTTTTATTTAATTAAACGCTCTCTATTGTTGGCACATCAATTATTTAATAACAGAATCTAGTCAGGTATCTTTATATAGTCACATGGCTAATTTAGAGACATGAATAAAAGTAGACATGAAATGAACTCCAGTTGACCATGAAATTTTATTTCATATCAATGAAACATTTTAACCAGAAGTTGGGAACTCTAAAAGCTATTTCAAAAAGTACATTTCACTGAAATATCATTTTTGGACAGTTCAGTTTCTAGCAAAATGTCAGATGAATGATCTTACTATTCACCAAAATGGCCTCACACTTAACAGGAATATTTCAGATCTTTGTGATATTCATTTTTGAAAGTTATTTGTATTTACTGTGTAGAAGGACTGATAGTGTATTTGAAAAAAAAAGTCATTTTACATGTAGAAAGTATCACTTAAACATAACAGAATGGAAATTACTTTTTTCAAATCTTTTAAAATTCACTCCCTATAGACTTTCTATCCTTGTAAGGGACTCATCTTCACCTTCTACAAGAAAAACTTTCATCTAGTTATTTTAAATTGGTTATAAAATACAATTATATATAAAGAACCCAAGCAAAGGGCTCCATCAATTGCACCAGAGCAGTAAATACTGGTTTCAATTAAATATTAATCTGTTTGATATTATCTCACTGTCCAATTCCTAAACAGATTAATTTTAAAGAAATTTGCATTCATTTCTAATTTCACAAACTGATTGCAAAAATGTCTCATTAGTGTAGATTTGGTCCGTTCCTTTATAATTTATATTGGATTACTCAAATTAGACTATATGCTCTATCCTTCCTTTTTAATTTGATCATAAAATATGTTGTTGGTAAAAATGAAAGGAATTAGCACTATTTGAAATTTTCCCCAAATAGATTCAGATACTCAGTAATGGTCAGTGGAACAGGATGCTTTAAAATATAGCAATATTGTTATAATGATTAAACTTAAATCTATAATGTCTATCTAAATATTAGTATAGTATCTGATCTATCTCTATTATAGCCCTCTTTCTCTGCAAATGTCCACTCAAACTCCTTCTATTGTTATTGTCTGAAATTTAGTCTTAAGGAGTTTGCTTCATTGTATTTTTTAAAAATATACACACATGCACATGTGTGTATTTGGGCATGGCACACATGTACTACCATTGAGTACACAAAAATTTAAAGGGATTTGGGCTAAATTATCTTTAAGGTCAACAATACATACATGATGCACATATATACATGTATAGATTACTCAAACATATATATGTGTAACAAATATAGATTCTCAAATCTTTGTATATATGCATACACACATACACATATATAAACCCACAAACATATATACATATGACTTATAATGTTAGAGCTTAATGGGAAGAATTGATACAATATCTAGTCTAAAATCATTTTAAAGATGAATTTCTTTTAGTGTTTAAGTGATTCCTCATCATCCCTTAGGCAGCATGATTATAATGGTATGAGTACAGAATTTAGAGTAAAAATACTTGGATTTGAATAATGACTCTAGCTTTTTAGCCTTTGGGAGAGGAGAGTATTAGACTAGCCACCAAACTAAAGGTCTACAGAGCCATTGTGTTGACCTCCTTGTTATATGCCTATGAACCCTGGACAGTATGCCAACACCATGCCAGGAAACTGAATCGCTTTTACTTGAATTGTCTTAGGAAGATTCTGAGGATCACCTAGCAGGATAAGATACCAGACACTGAGATCCTTTTTTCTAACTGAATTACCAAGCATTCCAACTCTATTGCAGAGAGCACAACTCCCTTGGGCTGGCCATATTGCTCAAATGCCAAAAGCATGCTTGATGAAAAGATTTTTTTGTGAACTCATACAGGACAAATGCTCACAAGATGGTCAGAAAAAGCAATCATATAAAGACTTTTTCAAGCACTCTCTCAAGAACTTCAGAATTGATTGGATAATTTGGGAGACACTGACACAGGATTGATCCTCATGGTGGGCCCTTATCAGAGAACATCCTGGATCCTTTGAGCAAAAAATAGTTGAATTGGCTCAGAAGAAACATGAGATGCAGAAAGTTAGAAAAGTCATCTCACATGTTTTTAGGGATTATTTGTCTTGCCTGTGGCAGATCGTTCCGAGCTCTTAAGTCAAATATACTGTAAATCAATTCTAACATACTGATATCATTTTGGTCCTCTTTGAGAATGAAGGACAGCTAACCAAACATTTCCATGGGTTTGTTCTTCAAATTAGACAATGATTTTGGGTTAAATATCCTCATTTAATGATACTAATTTAAGACCATTTTAAAGATCTTCATTTAAGACCAAATGTCCTTGGTCTTAGTGAACGTGTTTTTTGTTCTGTCCTTTTGTGAAACTTATGTAAGACATGACATTTTTCCTTGACTTTTACAACTTCAGCTGTGATACTGATCACCAGCTAGACTGAGGAATGAGTCTAATCTTATCAACTCTTTACCATTTTCTCTCATTCCCTTAGCATATGTAAATGGAGTAAAATTCCAGTTGAAAATAGAACTGCCTGGTTTCACACACACATAATTCCACCTTTTTTTTTATTGAATTAACCTAATTTAAGTATACACATATGCATAGAATCAATAGGGATTGATGGGTGAAGATTATAGTTTACTTGCTACCACAATAATTTACTGAATCATAGGGAATTACCATCCAAATCCATTCTCAATATTCCAGATTATTTATTGTATGAGCAACCACCACATGGACCTCAGATATATTCAAGGTCAGGTTAAGTGAAGTGGAGATTTCATGCAAAGAATTAGAATAGGGAAGACAATTTATCTGGGTCATTTAATGGTTTATTTTGTTTTCATTTTTCTTGCTCTCTAACTATCTTGTTTGGCTTTCTGCTTTTCACTTCACACATACATTATATATATAATACACAATTTTATCTACAATATAAATTAGTCATTGCACTAAATGCTGGAACTATACAGAAAGATAGTTGCTTAAAGTTTATATATAAGAGTCAAATATTTTGAAATAGCTGAAAAAATTATTCAATTCTGGCATTTATGTCAGACTTACTGGGCTATAAGCTTTCATTTATTTTGATTCATTATTGCTTGACATGAGTGTCAATATGTCCAGTACTAGTATGTTTGCATTTATCTTCAACATCCTCATTTCCTTTTGAACATTTAGAACCATGATTCCTTCCACCAAGTTTTTGGTCTCCTTATCAGTCATTTGAGAGTGAATCTGTACATCACATAGCTTACCTATTACCTTTGTTATGTGACTATCCAGCATTTATTTAGGCCATTCATTATCTTCTGGGCACCTGTCACCCCTCCTTCAAGAAAGATCTTTATTGATAAAAGAACACATCCAGAAAAATGAAACACATAATTTTTCCATATGCATGCAAGCTTCTATTTTCTATTCTAAATTGTGACTCATTATTTTGATATTATTCATTGCAGGAAAACTTTCATTTTGAATATATCTGCTTTGATCTCAAGGAACAATATTTTTATATTCTATGGATATGACTAAAACTAATCCTAGATACTTTTTTTTTCTCATTGGAATAGGACTTAATTTTTAAAAATTTGAATCTATATTCACTAATGATATTGTTTAGGTATGAGGACTATATTTGTTTCATAAAATTATTTTGGTAACATAATTTTTTTCAACTTTTGAGAATAATTTCTGTAAGTATGATGACATTCAATAGGAAGAAGTGAAAAAATTTCACTTGGGTTCATAAAAATGGTTTCATAACTACAAGATCAAGGAAAATCAGCTAGACTATAGATTATTTGAAATTGATCTGCACATTTTCTTGGGTTTCCAAATTCAATTTGAGTCAGAAAAGTATTGTGAAAACAAACTATTCTTCCTGGCTTTGTGTTATTGGCAAATTTTGATTTTCATACCAACTTTGCTTTACTTAAGTTACTAATACAAACGTAAAACAACAGAGGGCCAAGCATAGACTACTGATTTTTCCAACGCCTGCCAAGTTGATTTAAGCCACAAACTCTTTGAGTTTATACATACAACTCCTTAGAAAATCTGATTATAGCATCACCTAATTCACATGCCTCTTTTCTTTTCCCCACTACCATGTTTCACTTCTCTCAATGTCTCCACCATAGCAGGTAACCTCTTTATCTTGGAAGATCACTTCAGGGATCTCAAGGTCCCTCTCTTTAATTGGTTGTCTCTTCTCTTTCCTTCTCTTTTCTACTTCTCTTTATGTGTTGCCTTCCTTCTTAGAATGTAAGCTCCTTGAGGGCAGATATTGTCTCTTTTTAAAAAATATTTGTATTCACAGTGCTTAGAACAATGTCTAGCTAGTAAGCTAATAAACATTTAGTAATTGCTTGTTGGACTGACTTACACTTTGTTAAAGGCTTTGGTAAAATCCAGGTAAACTGTTCAAAAAGGAATTTAAGATTAAATTTGTTGAAGCTATGTGGATTTCTTGTCATCACTGCTTTCTTTTCCAAAAATTCCATAAATACCTACTTGATGATTTGTTCTAGATTTTTTTAAGGAATCAAAGTCAAGCTCACTGATCCATTAGCTTTCAGACCATGCTTTGTTTTACTAAAAACAGGAGGAAAATTTTTCATTTTTTTCTTCCAATCCTCTCAGATGTCTTTAATTTCTTACAATTTTTCAAATCTAATAATATCTCAGAAATCATTTCCTCCTGCTCTTTCAGTATCTAAGAATGTAGCTCTTTTGAGCTAAGTGACCGAAATTCATCTAGGACAAGCTGCTTTCTTACTATCTCTTCACTTTTTTTTGTTATATTAATTGTAGCCATGTTCCTTTTATAATTTGAAGAATGTGCATTGTGCAGAACTTGAAATCATCACATTGGCAAATAAATGATAAGAAATGAGGTTTTCTAAAACATTCTTTTTGGATTCTTGGAATGAACAGAAACTCAATAAAGCAAGAGTATGTGAATATCGATTCAAGTTAACAGATCTGGAAGGTTTCTCAAAGAGAGTTGGAATGATTATAAAATAATCAAATCTTTTAAATTTCTGTTTTCCTTCTTGTGAAAAGTTTTCTCAAACCATCTTTGGAACTGAAAAGTCAAATCAAATAAATTTGATGGTATACAATATTCACCAGTTACCACCATTTTCCCCTAAATGTATTATTGGTATCATAGAAAATGTATTTGGGTCCCAAAATATCTATCCCACTACACCAAAATTTACAATTCATTAAAAAAATCTAACCCTTCCCTTTCTTTGTATATTTTTTATTGTGTGCTGAACAGATGAGTGTCATGGCTCTGGAAACTGTTTAAGCTATTTTTGCTGCTTAGATGTCAAATAATAATTATTATCATCACTATTATTGTCACCTTCAAAAACTGCTGTTAAGCTCTGATGAGGAAAAGTGCAGGGGTGAAAAAAATAATCCTTTTTATATGATCCCTTTAAAAAACAAAATAAATTAAGGCAGATCTTAGAGTACTACACAAGGCAGTTATCAGTGTTTCATTTTGTAAAAGAAAGTCCTTTCTTTTCTTATTATTCTAAGGTCCTGTTTACATTTACAAGAGATAGCATATGATTTATGAACCTTGCCCAGCTTATGTTGTCATCTCTACTGCCCTCTTGCTACATCTGTAATCTCATGCTATTTTCAACTACATTAGAACAAAACAACTGAAAGAATCAGCTTCACAAAGGTCTCTAAAGACTGGATATTGAAAGGTAAAAGTAAACATAGATGGAGGGGTTATCTTTTTTGCCTATTCATATCATATGTTGAGCAGTCATTTTCCTCTGACAGGATATAAGTTATGCCCTGAAAACAAGTTAGGGAAATGTTGGAAATAGGGCACATTACTTAGTTCACTAGATTAGTATTCAACATACTAAAATGTAACATAATAAGGTTTTATTCAACCAATCAACACATATTTACCAAGTGTACATTATAGTCATGACACTGAGACAATGGGAGAGCAAAAAGGATTGTTAGGCAGGAACCCTACCCTTCAATAAGTAAATATTTAATCCACCGGATCATAGATTTCAAGTTGAAACACTCTTAGAGTCATCAATTCCTTTCATTTTGATAGACAATGAAATTGTATGCTGAAAGTTTAAGTGACTTCTCTAAAATCACACTTTTATAGAAAATGGCTGAGGTGTAGAATTAGATCCTTTGCCTCCAAATTAGTATTTTCTCACTCTACTCTTCTGATCAGAGTAGATAGCATGATCCATTGGAAAAGAGCTGCTTCTGGATTCAGAGTGCCTGATTCAAATTCTGCCTTTGTTTCTTATCACCTTCATGACTTCAAATCATATTACCAGTTTGGGATCCTCAGTTTCTTAATTTCTGATATGAGGAAAGGATGACCTCTCTGGTCTTTTTTTAGCTATAGATCTATGATTGATAATCTTCTTCTAAAAGTGAATGTCTGGGAAGGCTAAACTTACTTTCAAAAAATCAACTATTAGAATATAATATTGGCTGTTTGAATGTTTGATTATTTTCTGTTTGTGTTGTTGAGGGTTTTTTATTTTTATTTATTATTTTTTGGTAATTCTCATTGTGTGGGGTACAAAGATCCTAACCAAAATTGACTACTCAGAGACTTCTCAAAGGGAAGGTAAAAGGTTTATTAAAATCTCCAGAGAAGTGGGCAGTCCCCACTCTTAGACAGTCAAGAATGAGGAGAGCCTGAATAGGACCTGAAAACATAGTTTAAATACATAAGCACTGCTTAACCCCCTCCCCCAAAACTCTCCTATGCAAAGCTTTTGTCTTAATTGGCTCTTGCAGTTTTTTTTCCCTTTATATGGTAGGTGGAGTGATTATGGGTTGACTAAGAATGAGGTAATGCAAGCAAAAGTTTCATTTTTCTAAAGTTACATGATTTCTAGGAAATTGAAACTGAGGCCTAAGGCTTCACATGCTTTAGCAGATAGTCTCTGAGAACCACATTACTTGCCCCCCCCATCATTAACTGTTAAAGATAATATTTATTGTTCCTAAAGGAAGTATGGGCTCATTTTTAATTTCTAATCAAAAGTAGATAAAAACAGAAATACAGAGATTGTCTCTGCTTTCCTAATAATGTTCAGGATTAAGAGAATGGATCCTTTCTGATGTTTTGAACTGACCCCCTAATATCAGTATTACTTCCTTGAAACATTAGGTAGGATTTTTAGCTAAAAAACTTTTTGTTTTGTGTATAAACCATTCTATCTTATCTTTTTCCATATGTGGGAGGGAGAAGGTTATAAAAGAACACATTAGATATTACTTAACACAACACTCAAAACACAGAAACTTTTATGTCACATTATAGTTCTTAATCTTGCTACCTAAAAACTGAAATAATCAGTCAAGTAATGGGAATATCAAAAGCAGGGGAAAATAAAAATTTTCACCATATGAATTTTTTAGAATAGTTGTATCAGTTTCACCTAAAATAACAATCAAATCTCAGCCACTTAACATTCCCTAGCTGTGTGACCCTGGGCAAGTCACTTAACCTCAATTGCCTCAACAAAAAGCAAAAACCAACCAAACAAATAAAATAACAATCAGATGTGTGTGTGTGTGTGTGAGAGAGAGAGAGAGAGAGAGAGAGAG
>JAJPUD010004489.1:29412-157517 GCA_023553655.1 Myrmecobius fasciatus
AGAGAGAGAGAGAGAGAGAGAGAGAGAGAGAGAGAGAAAGAGAGAGAGAGAGAGATAACAGGGGCAGAGAGCAGAGAGAGATAGATTAAACAGAAAAAGTAACTTGGAGAGAGAGAGAGATAGAGAGGTACAAAGAGGGGCAAATAGAGACAGAAATGAAGAAAGACAGAGGCAGGCAGAGAAGAGGAGAAATGCAGAGAAAGGAGAAAAGAAGAGAAGGAAAAGGAATGGGAAGAAAAGAGAAGAAAAGAAGATACACAAGAGATGAGAAGACTATATTCCTGTTCATGAAGCTGTAGAATTAGGACAAACTGCTACATCTATTCTGCTTTAGGCAAGAGATTCAAGAACTATACCTTGCAGGGTCTAGACTCTACTACATATTATCACTATCATCTGTTAACCAGCAGTAGCTGTGCTACAATCAACTCTCAATTTCAAATGTAGGTCATTAATTTTTCTCTTATTATCAACCTAAATTTAGCATCCACTATGAAAAACTCTACTCCATCATCTACTCTAACAAAATATGTATTATTAATTCTTTTTTTCATATAAATCCCCAACCCCAGACAAATGAGAAAAATGTTTGTTATTGCCATAGTAAATAATAATATTTGAAACCATGTCTTCTCTAACTCCAGATAGGACTTTTCATACAAATTGTTCTGCAAATTTAGTAAGTGGTGAAATGCTACAAGAAAAATGTTTACTATATATTTTCATTTCCAATTCAATAGAAATTAGTTTATAATCCCTAGAAGACTCTTGTCTTCTCATATTCTTTTAGATTTTTAAAAATTCTAATTAAGCAAACATAAATGTTCCAGAGACTCTATTTTCTCTTATTGCTTCTGATTATTGCTTAGGTTTTTATGATCACAAAAGTCAAATGCTCTGTCACCAGCCACTGGAATAGCTTTTTACACAGTTACCATCTTATATAATTCATCTTTTTCACTAACTGTCCTAAGATGCAAATATGACTGTTATTTCTATGCTAAAAGAAACAAAATCAAAGAAAGAAAAAAAACCCTTCAATGTTTCTATACTTTCTGAGAATAAAATATCAATTCTTCTTAGAATTTAAGAACTCTATGGTATAGCTCATATTGATCTTTTCAGCCCTAAAACACATTGTTCCCATTCATACTGGCTATGTTCCAGCCATCTGGCATTTCTCTGAATTTGACATTCAAACTCTTTCCTCTATGCATTTGCCCAACCTCTTCTTTATACCATTAATACACTCCCAAATGAAATCTCTTTATTTAAATCTTTATTTTCCTTCAAAGATCAAGTATGATGCTCCTTTTTCCATAAAATCATTGCTAAAGACTTCCTCCTTGGCTGTTAGAGGGCTCAGTCTCTTCTAATTACTTTATATAGTGTTGTATAGTGTATAGTCAGGAAGACCTGAGTTCAAATGAAACCTCAGAGAACTACTAGCTGTGTGACCCTAAATAAGTCATGTAACTCTCTTTTGTGCAATCTACTGGAGAAGTAATTGGCAAACCACTCCATTATCTTTGCTAAGAAAAACATATGGATGGTGTTGGTGTGCTGTGGTCCATGGTGTCATGAAAAGTCAGATGTATCTAAAATATCTGAACAAAGATTGATCTTCAAAAATTATTTCTCTTTGATCAGAATGTAAACTCTGTGAAGGCAGCAGCTGTTTTATTTTTATCTTTGTTTCCCTAGAATCTAGTAAAGTACCTTGCATACCATAGATGCTTAATCAATTTGTGTTGAATTGAAACACAGATGGGGCCAAAGAGAGTTGGTAAAGAATAGAAGAGAGCATAGAAAATGATTGCTGGACCCAAGTTCCCTTTTGGAGGATTATTTAGAGAGAGATGCACATCTAGGCCTCCTTTCTGAGATAACAGCAGAAACATTTGCCACCTGTCTAAAAGTAGCACTCAATATCTTACCAGCTCTTCCCTGTCTACCTCCCTAATGGCATCTTAGTGCCTTCAGATGGTTGTTCCAAGAATTGGTTCATTCTTCTCTATTTAACACACTGAACTCTAACGCTGATCATAGCAATAGCAGTGTATGCTGTAAGCATTACATGTACAGTGCTTTTCAATGTACCATTTGTTTTGATGTGTGACAAATTATATGTGGGCCCTCCAAGGACCTAGTAGAATTGCTTCACACCACCTGTCAGAAGCATAACTATACACATGTTCCACTTTTGTTTTTATGATTTTCTAATTACCTCAGTACACACATTATAACTATTTATAACCATGGCTATGTGGCAAGGTTGTTCACAAATTAACCATTAGCTGGTATTTGCTCATTTTGAGGTCAATTGTATTAATAAAGAAACTAGGAATCATAATTAAGGGATTGAAAGGTGATTGATGCCAAATAACTACAGAGACTTGGAACCCCAGTAAACTGAAAACCATGTGATTATGAGTTTTCTATGAATGGGTGGTGTGTGTGTGTGTGTGTGTGTGTGTGTGTGTATGTGCATGTGTGTATTTGCTCACCTCCAGATTTTATGAATTTCTGTCCAAGGTTAATCTATTTAACCACAACATTGCAAAATGGCAAAAAGCTAATAGTGAGGAGCTTAACTGTAGAAGAGAACCTCTTCATTTTCAGTTTCTTCCCTTAAATTGCTTATTTATATAAATGAACAGACCAAGAAGAATGCTTTTCAGTTGCTAACTAAATGTTTTAAACTGACTTCTTTTGTGTCTGGACTAGCTCTCTGGAGAACCTCGGGAATAGCCCCAGTCCTTGGTCTTAGTGGAGGAGTGAGGAGGTGAGACTCAAAGGATAGTCAAACATGGAGTCTATTTATTCCAAATTCTCTCACCCTTATATACCCTAATACCCTTATATAACCAAAGCAATACTGTGCATGCCCTAACTATATACTGTGCATGTGGAACTACATAAACAACTTGCTACTGTGTGTAGATGTCTCTTTGCCACTTGGTATCACTCTGCTTTAATTACAGCAAAGGTTGTCACTGCCCCCTAACTTCTCAGGAAGGCCTAGAGCCCTTAGTGCAGATGAGGAGCCAAACCAGACATTGTCAGCAGGTTCCCTCTGGGCTGAAGGATCTTATACCTGACCCAGAGTTCCCCCACTGTCTTTAGCCCTCTACAATCTTCTAGTCTCAAACTTTTCCAGTGATGTGATTTTAACATGTTATTAGTGGAGATGAGACTTTTTCATCAGATTGAAAAAAATTAACAGGGAATGAGAGGGTACTTCTGATTCAGCATGAAATCCAGACTAGGTTTTAAGATGCTGAACACTCAAGGCCCAAGAAGTTCTTTGATAGACAGAAGTGGATTATATATTAAGTTGGTGGGGGAAGTGAGCTTGCTAGATATTTATTGCTAGATATTGTCTTGGGTGAATTATGGGAAAAAATTAAGAATCTGCCTTGAAGCTATATAATGTGATTTATACAACTTTCTGGGCCCCAAACTTCTTTTAACAAAATGAGCCTACTCCAATAGACTTGGGATGGAAATGTCATCTGCATACAGAGAGAGAACTGTGTAGATTGAATGTGGATCTAAGCACAGTATTTTCACCTTTTTATGTAGTTTTTTTGCTTGGGTTTCTTTCTTGTTTTTTTCCCTTTTGATCTGATTTTTCTTGTACATGGTAAATATGGAAATATGTTTAAAAGAATTGCACATATTTAACCTATATAAGATTACTTGCTGTCTTGGGAAGGGAGGAAAGGAAGGCAGGGAAGGAGAAAAATTTGGAACACTGTTTTACAAAAATGAATGTTAAAAACTATCTTTACATGTATTTGGAAAATAAAATATAAAAAAAGAATACTGGCCTGAGTCCAGATATGATGAAGGAATTTTTAGTTTTCCAAGAGCTAATAGTAGCTGAGAGGCAAAGAAGACAGTGATATTGTCTCAGGCACAAGCCTCCCAGAGCATGGTTAGGATCAAAGTTTAATTTAGTCAACAAGTTTGTATGCCTCCCAAAAGGAGTGAATGACAGACTCATGACAATTTAATTGCCATGTGCAGGAAAGTGCTATGCTACTATTATACTTGTGTATACAACTATGATTCCTGATGAAATTTTCACAAAGAAAAAATTTATGAAAAGCTAGAAACCTTTGTCATAAATGTACCCAAAGAGGATAAGCTTATATTACTGGGTAATATTAATGCCAGACTATGAGACATGACATGGAGTCCTTAGAAGGAATGGAGTAGAAAACAGCAACAACAATGACACTTACTACTAAAGACTTGTACATTTCATGACTTTCTCATCACCAACATTATTTTCTGTTTAAAATTCAGTAAAATTTAATAGATGCAGTTCTTGTAAGAAGAAGAAACAGACAGGGTGTGAGATCAAAGAAGACAATATGTGGTACAGATTGCTGAACTGATCATAGACTTATTCTCTCCAAACCAACTTTTTATATGCAACAAAAGCAGATTATTGCTAATTTGGAGGGAAAGCTGAGCCAACATGGTTGCCAAAAGTGGAATAGAAAAGCAGTGGGCAGTTTTCATAGATTTGGTACATAGCACTATATCATACTTCCGATACTTTTTTCCCTTTTTAATTTCATTGGTAGAACAAGGAATGAATCTAGGTAGAACAAGGAATGAATTAAAAACATTCTCTGAAATGTCATAATTTTATGGAATCAAATAAGCAGATTTTAAATTTTTTATTCTTTCTGGAGTAAGCCTTGGAAGTAATAAGCATTGGAGAATTTTCTTCTTATATTTCAATTTGAAATCAGCCTGTTGAAATTAGATTTCCATGCCAATTTAAATAATTTCAGAATATCAATTTCTGCTTTGTATAAGATGCAAGAACATTACTCTTATAGAGTTGAAAAAGAAAACACTTATGTATATTTTGCAAATACTGTACATGCAAGTAAATGATACCTGCTGACTTATTCTGAAAATCACCAGGAGACAGACACCTGTTGCTATTGTTGCCATTGGTATTACAAAAGGCACATAAACTTTTATTATTCCTATTCCACCCACTCTAGAGGACTTTACCTTTGAGGACTGTCATTTTTATTGGTAATTCAATGGTAAATAAAACAATATTATGCTAGAAAGATACTTAAATATTTTATTGTTATATTTAGATTTTCATATTACTTTCATTTTCCTATAAATTTCTTCCATATCTCCTATCTAGAATTCAATCCTGGAAACAGAATGAACAAAAAATCAGTTTAGGAAAGTGAACTGACATATCAGGTAAGTCTAAACATCTAATTGGTTTTTATTTTATAGTCTTATGCCTTAGAATGTTATATTTTTATTTTAGTTTTTGATAAAGACCTGGGATTTCATTGATAGAGGGAATTTTCAGAAGATACTCCCTTTTCTGGTTTGAAATATCTTCTGGGTAATTTATAGCATCAGAGATTTGCTGAGAGTTTTGAGAACTGAGTCAATTTATCCTACATCACTATATGTCAGAGGCAGAATTTGAACTCAAATACTCCTGGGTCTGAAGCCAACTTTCTATTACCTCACAGGAAAAAAAAAAACAAAACTATTTCTGTCCTTTCTCTCACTGTGCCTGCTTTATATATATATTGTCTCCCTCAATTGAATTTAAGTCCCTGTAAATCAGGAACACAAATGCTTAACATATTCTTATTAACTGAATGGGATATTTGTTAAATATTCTAACCAGTCTTCCATTATTGTTTCTAGAATTCTTGAAGTATGACTGAATTTTTCTCTTTGTTTGGAGTTCTTTCCTACTATTCTCCTTAATGGTAATATTTTCACATTGTATTTTTAGGGTTTTGTTTTGGTTATGATTATTTGGTGGATTGAATAAGAAATATCAATTGCTTGCTGGGAAGACTGACTGAGAACTCATATTTACATTCTTATCCAAGGCTATAAGCAAGTATGATTAAATGGATAATGTTTTCATTTGCAGAAACAGTAAAATTAGAGGATATATATATATACATATACATATATATATATATATTTAAGTGGAAAAATATATCCAGTTTGGATATATTGAGTTTGACACAATAATAGTAATGTATATGGAAGTGTCTAGTGGACAGCTGGAAATTCATAATTATAATGCAAGAGATTAAGGTCATATATACAGACTTAGATATTATTGAACTGTGTACAATTAGTGATTCACAACAGAAGCAAAGTAGAACAATAAAAATAGCATGTGAGAGAATAAAAATAGGACTCATGACAAACCATTATGAAATACTTACGTTATGAGTTAGTGTATTACAAGAATATCTGTTTTATTAATTGTTCTATTTTTTTTCTGGTTACATATGAATGTTAACTTTTTAATATACATTTCTTTATGAATCATATTAGGAGAGAAAAATCAGAACAACAGGGAAAATCATGAGAGAAAAAACTGAAAAAAAGTGAATATGGCACGATTTAATTTACATGCACTCTCTGTTGTTTTCTTTCTTGGTGCAGATGGCTTTTTCTATCCAAAGTTTATTGGGGTTGTCTTGGATCACTGAACCGCTGAGAAGAACCAAGTGTTTCATAGTTTCACAGTTGATCATCACACAATCTTTCTGTTATTGCACACAATGTATTCTTGGTTCTGCTTGTTTCACTCAGTACCAATTCTTATAAATCTTTGCAGGCATTTCTAAAATCAGCTTGTTCATAATTTTTTACAGAGCAATAATATTTCATTACTTTCATATGCCATAACCTATTTGGCCATTCCCCAGTTGATAACTGTCTACTCATTTTCCAATTCTTTGTCCCCACAAAAAATGCTACAAATATTTTTTGCACATATGGGTCCTTTTCCCTCCTTTATGATTTCCTTGGGAGTACAGACCCAGAAATGGCACTGCTGGTTCAAATGGTATGCAGTTTTGTAGTCCTTTGGGCATAGTTCCAAAATGCTCTATAGAATGGTTGATCAGTTCACAATGCCACCAAAAATGCATTAGTGTCCCAGTTTTCTAACATCCCATTCAACATTTATAATTATCTTTTCCTGTCTTTTCAGCCCATTAGAGAAGTAGGAAATGGTACAAGAGGTATCTGTTTTATGCAGACTCAGCTGGTTTCCTTTTAAGGATACAGAGAGATGCCCTCCTTGGATTTTAGATGGACTGGGGGGATAGTTCTTCAAAAATTGGCATAAGTTTTATGCTGCCTGAATCACAGAAAATTCAGTCAATGGGGACTTGTTGATATGGAAATTTTATTTTATTTTTTTATTTTTTAGCTTTTTGCTGAGGCAATTGAGGTTAAGTGACTTGCCCAGGGTCACACAGCTAGGGAATGTTAAGTGTCTGAGATCAGATTTGAACTCAGGCCCTCCTGACTTCAGGGCTGGTGTTCTATCCCTTGCGCCACCTAGCTGCCCCTTGATTTGGAAATTTTAGGGGACTTCCCATTGCTCTGTGGGCCTTTAAACACATATGGATTATATATATATATATATGTATACATATACATATATATATACACACACACACACAAATATAACATATGTACCAAAAAGAGGTGTGTGTGTGTGTGTGTGTGTGTGTGTGTGTGTGTGTGTTTATGTATGTGTGTAGTCACTATCCCTCCTTTTGGATAAATTTGTTAAATTTCAGTCACATATTGAATAACATATTGTAAAAATTATTTCTATGGAAAAGTACATTATGAGTTTCAAATAATGACTTAGGACTTTTGAAACTCAATGAATTTATATATTGTAAAAGTTCTTGTGTAATAGCAAGTAAGAGTTAAAGCCCCCACATACTCATTTAGTTTGGACCTTAACTAGATGAGACCTTTTAAGGTTCAATTATAAATGCTAATACTAAATGTTAAGAGTCTTTGAAATCCACATGTTAGAGTGAGCTAGAGATAAGAAATCTCTTCTGATCAAGAAGGTATAATAAAATCTTGCAGCTAATCAGAAGAAATTTTTTTTTTTAAAATAAAGCTTCTTATTTTCAAAGCACATGCAGTTTTCAACATTCATCCTTGCAAAACTTTGTGTTCCAATTTTTTTCTCCTTCCCCCCTCCCTTTTCCCTAGATGGCAAGTAATCCAATGTATGTGAAAAATAAATTGGGCATGCAACTAAGAAAGTTAGAAAAAGAACAATTTAAAACCCCCAATTTAATACCAAATTTGAAATTCTGAAAATAAAAGGGGAAATTAATAAAATTGAAAGTAAGAAAACTTTTGAACTAATAAACAAAACCAAGAGTTGGTTTTGTGAAAAAACCAGTAGCATGGATAAACCTTTAGTTAATTTTGTTAGAAAAATGAAAGAAGAAAATCAAATTGTTAATATGAAAAATTAAAAGGGTGAACTTCCATCAATGAAGAGGACATTAGAGCAATAATTAGGAGCTATTTTGCTCAACTGTATGCCAGTAAATCTGATAATCTAAGTGAAATGGATGAATGCTTACAAAAATATACATTGCTCAGATTAATAAAGGAGGAAATAAATTGCTTAAATAGTCCCATTTTAGAAAAAGAAATTGAAGAAGCTATTAATCAATTCCCTAAGAAAAATCTCCAGGGCCAGATGGATTTACATGTGAATTCCATCAAACATTAATTCCAATAGTATGCAAATTATTTAGAAAAACAGGAAAGGAAGAAGTCCTACCAAATTCCTTTTATGACACATATATGGTGCTGATATCTAAATTAGCTAGGGTCAAAACAGAGAAAGAAATAGACCAATTTCTCTAATGAATATTGATGCAAAAATCTTTAATAAAATACTTTTTTGTTGTTGTTTGCTTGCATTTTGTTTTCTTTCTCATTTTTTCCCTTTTGATCTGATTTTTCTTGTGCAGTATGATAATTGTGGAAATATGTATAGAATTGCACATTTTTTCACATACATTGGATTACTTGCCATCTAGGGGAAAGAGAGGGGGGAAGGAGAAAAAAAAATTGGAACACAAGGTTTTGCAAGGATGAATGTTGAAAACTGCATGTGCTTTGAAAATAAGAAGCTATATTTTAAAAAAATCTCTTCTGATTATCTTCAAGATTTTATTATACTTTCTGGACCATTTATAAAAATTAATAGATTCACTCGAAAAGAAGAATTCAGTCAGTCAGGTAGTCAATGATTATTTTGAAAACATATACTATATGTTAGATACTGTGAAAAATGGTGAGGATACAAACAAAGAAAGACATGACAGCTTTTGCCTTCAAGGAGCTAACAATCTAATGAGGCAGGAAACATATAAATAATTTAAGTACAAACAAGTTATATACACAACAAACAAAAATCAATTTGCAGAGGGAAAGTATCAGAATTAAGTTGGATTGGTTAGGGTTTCCCATACAAGTGGAGTTTAAGCTGACATTTGAAGGAAATTAGGAAAGTCAACAAGTGTTGAGGAGAGAGATCCTTCTAGGCATGGACCACAGCCTATGTCCAGAGGTGGGAGTTTCAGTATCTATTTTTAGTAAGACTAAGAAGATCAATTCCTGAAAAATAAATAAATTGTGCATAGGGAGTGTTAGAAGATTAAAAGTATAAAGGAGGACTAGTTTCTGAGAAACTTTCAATGACAGAGGACAATGTATTTGATCCTGGTGATAATCCTCTTTAGAAATGAAGGACAAGCAACAACCCTATGAGTAGAGCTGCCCCACAGGGGTTTCAGCTGGAACTGGTCAGTTGGACAACCCAATTGTCTCCCTCTCCCCCTCCACTCCCCCTCTCTCTTTGTGTCTTTCTGTCTCTCTGTCATTCCTTTCTCTCTCTCTCTCTCTCTCTCTCTCTCTCTCTCTCTCTCTCTCTCTGACTGTATGTCTCTTTTCTGTCTCTCTTTGTCTTTCCTCTCTCTCTCTCCCTCTCTCCTCTGTCTCTGTCTCTTCTCTCTCTTCTCTTTTTTGTCTGTCTCTCCTCTCTCTGTGTCTCTCCTCTCTCTGTTTCTTCTCTCTGTTTCTTTCTCTCTTCTCTGTCTCTGTTTCTTCTTTATCTTTCTCCGTCTCTCTCTCTGTCTCTCTCTGTCTCTATCTCTCTCTGTCTTTCTGTCTCTCCTCTCTCTCTCTTTACCTTTCTCTGTCTCTCCTTTATTTCTCTCCTCTTTGTCTCTCTCTGTCTCTCTTTCTGTCTGTTGCTCTTCTTCTTCTTCTTCTCCTCTCTCTCTCTTCTCTCTCTTCCTCTTTCCCTCTCTCTTTCACTCTCTTCCTTTTTCTTCCTCTTTCCCTCCCTCCTTCCCTCTCTCTCTCTCTTACTTTTCTTTCTCTTTCCTGAAAACTTCCAAGATATCTTGAAGTTTACTGGCTGGCTAAATGACCATGCCTTCAACCAAAACCACTCTCAGTGATTGGTCAACAATAGGATCTAGGACAAACTGCAATTGGTCATTGTTTGCACCCTGATTGACGTAGAGTGAATGCAAATAACATTTGTTTCTATTTTGGCCAGAATCCCATAGGATTTTCCTTTCCCAGATTGGAGTTTTTTTAAACTAGATATTAGAAACATCAATCAATTCTTATTTAGCTTTATTCACTGAATGGGCCTTGCCTCAGTCACACTGAGACTGAGAAAGACCTTAGCTTAAAAAGACCAAGATCTCCCACTGAAACCAGAGCCATCTCCACCTGTCCTGATCTATATTTTGCCATTGGACCCAAATGACTGGAGGAAAAAGTGAACTAGTACTTTGCATGCCCATCCTCCCTTAAATACAATTCCCTTGCATGTCATGCTATCACCCCCAGTTGCCATGATTCTATTAGAGAAAGATGGACAAAGAACAATATGTAGAAAATAGGAAGTCACTGGAATTTATTGAGTAGAGGAATAAGTAGATAAGACCTGTACTTAAGGAAAATAGCTTTTTTGTTTGAAAGAAGGATGGATTGAAGTAGGGAGAGATTTATGGGAGGCTGTATTAGCTGCAGGCTACTGCAATAGTCCAGGCATAAGATGAGGGGCTGGACCAACATACTGGTAGTATTAGAGGAGAGAATGGGTATATCTGAGAGATGTTGCAAAAGATAAAATTGATAGGTCTTAGCAAAAAAAAAATTCAACAAAGTAGCAGTGGGGAATTAAGAGATAATGAACTTGATAAATGTGGAAATAAGTACAGAAGAATTACCCATATTTATCACATGTTGGATTACTTGCTGCCTAGAAAAAGGTATGGGAGAAGGGAAAAAGAAAAATTTGGAACACAAAGTTTTGTCAAGGTCAATGTTGAAAACTATGATTGTGTATATTTTGAATATAAAAAGCTATTATTAAAAAAAAGAAGAAATGATGATCAGGATCCACCCAGAAAACCCAGAAAAACTTCCATGAACTGATGCAAAGTAAAATACATCGTGTACAAAGTAACAGCAGTATTGTAAGATGATCAGCTGTGAATGACATAACTATTCTCAACAATACAATGATCTAAGACAGCTCTAAATAACTTACGATGAAAAATGCTAAATCATTCCCAGAGAAAGAACTAATGATGTCAACACAGATTAAAGCATACTTTTTTAAACTTAAAAAAACAGAGATAATAAAGTTGAGAATATTACCTCATTCGTGAGTTTGGGGGATTGGGAAAGATAATGAATTCATTTTTTGACCTGTTTAGTTTAAGGTGTCAGGACAATCAGTTCAAGATTTCTAATATGCAGTTGGAAATACAAAACTGAAGGTCAGAAGAAAGATTAACATTAAATAAATAGATTTGAGAACCAATAGTAAAGGGATAATAATTGAATCAATAATGGGATCACCAGTACACAAAGGAGAGAGGAAGGCCTGAAACACCTTTGAGGGACACACAGTAGGAGTCATCTGTATGAAGAGACAGAAGTGAAGTCAAAGAAGGAGCTAAGGAAAATAAGAAATAGGAGGAGAATTAAAAGAGAATAGAGTCTCAAAAACCTAAAAAGGAGAGAATATTTATCAATAGTGTCAAGGAATGCAAAGAAGTCAAGATGGATGAGGACTTAGAAAAAGCGAATGGATTTGACAGTTATGACATTACTGGTCACTTTGGAGGAGGGACTTTGGTCGAGTGATGAAATCAGAAGCCATAATTTAGAGTCAAGAAGAGAGTGAGAAGAGAGGAAGTGGAGACATCTCTAGCCAACTGTCTTCTGAAGGAGTTTTATTGCAAAAGGTAGGGAACATGTGGCACAATAGCAGGATGAATTGATTCAGTGAGAGTTTTTTGAGGAAGAGGGAAACATGGACATGTTTGCAGTCTTGAGTAAAGTGAACTGAAGGAAAATGAAAAGAACTGAAAGAATGGGGATGAAAGTAGGGACCTTTAGCTAAAAGAGATGGGATGGAATAGGATTACATGTAAAGGCAGAGGGATTTGCCTGGGCAAGGAGAAGGGCCAAATAGTTTTATTAAGAAATCAGTGAAGGAGGAGATAGTGACAGAAGGCATTTGAGTGATATGAGATGAAAAGGGGAGGAACAAGAACTCTTGGAAAATGACCTCAATTTTTCTTTCTTTTTTCTTTTTTTATTTTATTTGCATAACATATGTGTGGGTAATTCTTCAACATTAACCCTTACATAGCTTTCTGTTACAAATTCCCCCCCCCAACTCCTCACCCCTCCCCTAGATGGCAGGATATCCATTACATGTTAATTATGTTAAAATATTGGCAAATCGAATATATGTACACATATTTCCAAACTTATCATTGTTGTGCAAGAAAAATCTTATCTACACAAAAGATATATCAGATAAAGGAAACACAATGTAAGCAAACATCAATCAAGGAGTATGAGAATGTTATGTTGTGGTCCACATTTCACATCCCTCTCTCTGGGTGTATATGGCTTTCTTCAGTGAACAATTGGAGGTAGTTTGAAACATTTCATTGTGGAAGAAAGCCATGTCCATCAGAATTGATCTTCATATAGTACTGTTGTTGCCTTGTATAATGATCTCCTGGTTCTGCTCATTTCACTCAGCATCAGTTCATGTAAGTCTCTCCAAGCTTCTCTGAAATCGTCTTGCTGGTCATTTCTTACAGAACAATAATATTCCATAATATTCATATACCATAATTTATTCAGCCATTCTCCAATTGAAGGGCATCTATTCAATTTCCAGTTTCTAGCCACTACAAAAAGGGCTGCCACAAACATTCTTGCACATGTGGGGCCCTTTCCTTCCTTTATGATTTCTTTGGGATATAAGCCCAATAGAAATGCTGCTGGGTCAAAGGGTATGCACAGTTTGATAACTTTTTGAGTATAGTTCCAAATTGCTGTCCAGAATGGCTGTATCCATTCACAACTCCACCAACAATGCATCAGTGTCCCAGCCCTCCCACATCCCCTCCAACATTCATCATTAACTTTTCCTGTCATTTTAGCCAATCTGACAGGTGTGTAGTGGTACCTCAGGGTTGTCTTGATTTGCATTTCTCTGAGCAACAGTGATTTGGAGCACCTTTTCATATGACTATAAATAGTTTTAATTTCATCATCTGAAAATTGTCTGTTCATATCCTTTGACCATTTATCTATTGGAGAGTGGCTTGAATTATTATAAATATGAGACAATTCTCTATATATTTTAGAGATGAGACCTTTATCAGAACCCTTAAATGTAAAGATGATTTCCCAGTTTATTGCTTCCCTCCTAATCTTGTCTGCATTGGTTTTGTTTGTATAAAAACTTTTTAACTTAATATAGTCAAAGTTATCTATCTGGTTTTCAATTAAGAGTTCCAGTTCTTCTTTGGACATAAATTTATTCCATCTCCATAGTTCTGAGAGGTAAACTATATTACGTTCCTCTTTTACTTATAGTATCACTCTTTATATCCAGATCATGAACCCATTTAGATCTTATCTTGGTATATGGTGTTAGATGTGGGTCAAGCCCTAATTTCTTCCACACTAGTTTCCAGTTTTTCCAGCAGTTTTTGTCAAATAGTGAGTACTTATCCCAAAAGCTGGGGTCTTTGGGTTTATCAAAGACTAAATTGCTATAGTTATTGCCTAGTTTATGACCTCAATTTTTCAATAAAATATAAAGCAAAGTTCTCAGCCAAGAGGATGGGAGGGAGGGAGCCTTCCCTAAGATGTTTGAGGTGGGATGAAAAGTTTTGGAAGAATCTTGTGGTGATGGGATAGTGAGTTTATTATAGAATTGCCTAGCAGCTGCCTAGCCCAGTTGAGTTTATGCCATATAAATTTGTAACAGACCCAGTTGGAATAATTACATTTTGAGATACTAAAATGAACATGAAATTCTAGGTGAACTTTCAGAAAAGGAACCATCTGGGAAAGATAGAAGGCCTCAACTTCAGTCTTGTCTAGGTCCCCTTCCTTTCTCCCTTTTAACTGGAGAAGGACTTCTAGCTTCCAAGAATCTGGAAGATGTGGCCTAAATAGCATCCTGGTATTGATAGCATTGTCTACAAACCAAAGCCAACTAGCTTCATCCATGAAGGCCACAAAAGAAATTATAACCCATATAAAGACAATTTATTGAGCTCCCCACAATAGAGTAAAGGACTTTCAGCAATTAGAAACTATTTTTTTTTTAAATTCTTTGTCAGATTTGCTCTATGTACTTGAGAGTGTGTCACTAAAATTGGGATGATGTTTTATATTAATTCTTATTGTACTACCTTAATAGATGCACCTTTCCAAATGGTACTTCAATATAATTGATCATCATTTTATAATCTTCGGGAGAAGCATATTGATGGGAACTTAAATGTAATTAATCTCTCCCCCATCTTCAGGATTACTCTTAGAAACATGTGATGGATATGTAGTTAACTTTCTTTACCCAATTAATCAGTGAGTATAAGAACAGGGGAGAAAGGGATGCTTCAGAGCTTTTATAATCTACATTTCATAAGATCAAGAATTGAATCTGAAAACTTATTTAGTTCAATAATCTCACTTTAAAGATGTGGAAACAGCCTTAGAGAACTCAAGTTCATTGCCTGATGTTATAAAGTTACTAAGTACCAAAACCAAGAACTAAGTCTAACACCTGTGGTTCCACACCCAGAACCATATTGCACATTCATGAATTTCTACTAGAATATTATACTTAAAATATAAATATAATATCCTGCATTGTTCCAAATATTTGCTCTGAATTTTTATTAAGAATCATGGATTTATGTAATCTATAAAAGCAAGGTTGTCTCATGGGTACCTATGTTATGTTATGTAACTATTGACATGAATTTGGTTCTGTTTTTTTTCCTTACCAAGTCAGGTTCAAAACATTGCAGATCAAGTACTTATAACTTCCTAGATCATGATGCAACTCATAGCCCAGAAACAATGATCTCTGATCATTCTAGAGACACTCAGGAGGATCAATAAAAAATTTTTTCAATTGAAAATAAATTTTTCTAGGCTTCTTTGCAAATGTCTTGTCTCCAGAAAACCTCTACTCTGCCTTAATATTCCCTAAAGTGATGAGTTCTCTAAGTGAGAAAATGGTATTTTATCCAGCAAGCTATAGAGATTCCCTAAATTAATTACATTTAAGCATCTAGCCAGCCGCTTTTGTTCACATAATGCTTTTACTGTAATTCAGCAAAGTCCAGTGAATGGTTTTTATAGTTACTTCTGTCTCAGTTCAATTCATTGTTCAGAATTATGACCTCAGGAACATTGAGTTCCCGATCGAAGATGACTTGGTTAAAATTAAAACAGGAAAGAAACTTGTTAAATTATATCAGCGTTTATAATTTAAAATGGCTCTGTTATTAGATATTGTAAAAGCACAAAAGGTGATCTTGCACAGGGGTTATAACCTTTGGCTCCATCTATACCAATTACTGTATAATGTGTGGTGAATTTTTAATCTCATATAATTAAACACTGAATTAATTTTATAAAACTAAAAAAGCTTTTAAACCTTCATTAATCATCCTCTCAGAAGAAGAAAATAAATGTATATTTCTAACTAGTTATGTTGTTACTGCCTAATTCATATAATAAAACATAGTTTTCTGTGATCTGAATGAACTTTAGATATTTTTCCTAATAAAATATATGTAAAATTATGTGAATTTGTGATTTATGTTGATAATATATTAAACCTTTAGGAAAAATAATTAAGAAAAATACTTAAATAATGTTTGAATGTATCTGTCTTTTTTTGTACAGGGGAAGGAGGTGATATAACTTTTATCCTATTCTTTCTGCTTTCAAGAGTGTCTTACTTCTCCTAAATTGTTCAAAGAAAGGTACTTCACATCTTACCATGAAACAATCATATAAATGGATTTTGAGATTCAATGGATTTTACATATTATTATTCCAACAATCTTCTTTTAGAGATGAGGAAATGGATGCTCAGAAAGGTGTTTGCTTTCAAACATGTTACTAATGGCACCAGAATTTTAACCCAGTTCTGCTTTCAAATCAGGTATTGTTTTCATTGCATTTTATTTTTATTTTTTAATTTTTTACTGAATTTCATCAGTATAGGTAGGTCTTTAGGACAGTGGATAGAGTGCTGGGTTTGGAGTGAGGACATTCAAAGCCTACTTCAGGCATGTAGAAGCTTTGTGACACTAGGAAAGTCCCTGAATATGTCTCTAAGTATTAGTTTCATCATCTGTAAAATTGAAATGCTAAAAGCACATATCTTATAGAGTTGTACAAGTTGCCCCAAAATATTAAATGTAATTAGATTAAAATTACATTAGGCCCTTTTGGGATGTGCTGTATATGTGTAGCCATGTATTAGCCACATGAGATATTGGTGAGTATAGTTTTACCAGCAAAATTTGAGGCTTGAAGGGCCTTCAGATCCACATAAGAGAAAGGGATCTTGAATATTTAGGAAAAACTGTGGACAAGGGTAGCATCTTATAGATACATTAAAACATGAAGGATTTATTCACTGAATATATGAATATATAAAGAACTGGAAGTGGGAAAGGGCCTGTGTTAAGCCAAGCACTGTGCTAAACATTTTGCAAATATTATCTCATTTGATCTTTATGACAACCCTTTGAGATAGGTGCTATTCACAGTTGAGGAAACTGAGGCATTCAGTGATTAAGTGATTTGACCCAAGGTCATTTAGCTAATTAAGTGTCCAGGTCCTGATATGAACTCAGGTCTTTCTGACTCTCAACTTAGAATTTAATCCATTGTGCCCCGAAGCTACTAGAACAGGAACTGCTCAGGGAATGATCTGCTTAGACCAAACTTGGGCTTGATTGTGCCTTCCTTCTGGTGTTACTCTTATGTGGTGAATTTATCCACTTTATATTTCTCTCTTCCTCTGTGCCTCATAGCTGCCTGACATTTTCTGCCTTTTGGAATTTCTTGCTCTCTTAAGTCTTCTTTATTTGCTGTTTGTACTTTGATGAATGATTTTGCCTCCTAATAAAGAAAAAGCTACTATTTATTGCATTGTGAGCAAGTGTGTGCTATAAAAGGTATGAATATAAAGAGAAATAAAATGACTAGTGGGGATTTTTCACAGTGTATGATCGAGCAAAGAGGCCAGTCTCAGTTCAACGATAAGGAAAAGAAAATATTTCTTCTTTAATAGAGGGATTTTAGGGTTTTTTACTTTCCATAAAACTATATAAATAAGCTCCCTAAATAGCAGTAGAAAAGTACAGTGTGAATCCATGAAACTAATTGTGCTGGATTTGAGAGAAAAAAAAACTCGATACCGATATTGATATATATATATATATATGTATATATATATATATACATATATATATATATATATACGGTAACATGTAGAGGCTCCATATATAAAGTACTTTTTTATAAACCAAAAAGTATTATATAAATGCTTATTGTTGTTATTTGTTATTATCATTATCTTCATACTCATTATTATTTTATCACTGCCATCTTGGCAATTTATACCCTTAACAGAGTTACCTTTAGCTTTGAAAGGTTAAATGATTTTCCAGAGTTACATGGAGAGTTAGTGTTAGAGATATGTCTTGAACCCAAAACATCCTGACACTTATGTCAACTCAATATAGAATGCTCTCTAGAGACTCTGAGTTGCCCAATAATTGCTAATATGGAACAGCAATGATTTCTTATACTGGTAGAACCAAAGATCCAGACACAGTATACATATGTATATATTATAGGCATGCATGTATATTCTGTGATTAATATATTTTTTGTTGCAGTTGTTGTTGAGTCATTTTTCAATTGTGTCTGACTCCTCATGATACCTTTTGGGGTTTTCCTGGTAAAGAAAAACTACTTCAGTAGTTGTTTACTTCTCCATTTCCTTCTCCAGTTCATTTTATAAGATAGAGATGAGGAAACTGGAACAAAAAAGAGAGAGTTAAATAACTTGCCGAGAGACACACAGCTAGTCTTTGAGGCTATATTTGAACTGAGGAAGATATTTTCCTTAGTCTCTGAATTATCCCCTGTGCCACTTAACTGTTCAAATATAAATATGTATCTATGTATATGCACAAATATATTTATTAAATCTTAGGTTGTATTTTCACTCATGTAGGAAACTTATGCAAGAAAATTTTCTATTTTTTAAAAAAATTTACCTCTTCTAAAATTTTGGTTGACTGGAATTTCCTGGGTCATTACATGGTTAAATGACTTAACCAAGATTCCATAGCTAGTGCATGTCTGAGGCAAGATTTAAACTCAAGTCCTCTTGTCAAATCTAATTGTCTATTCATAAGGCATCTGACTGACACATAGATAGAACACTGGCCTGAAGTCAGGAAGCATTGATCCCAAATTCAGTCTTAGACATTTAGCTATGCAACCCTAGGTAGGTCCCTTAATTTTGGTGACTCCATTTTCCTCGTGTATAAAATAATGGTAATAACTCTAGGATTATTGTGAGATTTGAATGAAATAATATTTGTAAATCATTTTGCTACTATAATTGCTAATTATTAATCTCCTCTGCTCCTGTGAAAATAAACCAGGAAAAGGAAAAACAAATAAGCAGTTGAGCAAAAACACTTTAAGACATGGAAGATTCTTCAAAATGATTATTTCACTTGGAATATGTAGTTCATTATATTTTTATAATGAAATTATGAATCATTGGTTCTCTAAAATAATTATCTTTCATTTCATTGATCTGAGTTCTTTAAGTCATTAAAAATTGTTCATTTTAAATGTTGCTGTAGTGCATATATTCTTCTGGATCTGCTCACTTTAAATCAACTCAAAGTGAAGTTCAAAGATGCCTACTCACCCCTCCACATTTCACCATTTTATAAACTTTTATTTTACCCCTAGATTAGATGGTATGAGTTGTTCTCTATTCTTTTCCTTTCATTTCCTTTTTATCCTTCTTTTCCTTTCTCATTTTAAGATAAAACATAGCAAAAGTCATTTCCCAGAACTTCAGAAACAGGCTTAGGACTTGTAAACTGTTTCCAAAGGAGTCTGATCCAGGACAAAGTGTGATTGCCATCCCATTGGTCTGAGCTCTGCAAGTTCTTGACCTGAATCTGAATCTGTCTGTGAAAGCAGAGTTCTACTAGATTATTCCTATAAACCAAATGGAATTCTGTTAGTTCAAAGTGGCTTTGGTTATTTCACTAAAGGTTGGGCTAGATATTGGAACTGAGATGCTATTTTAAGCATAATATATTATTCAGAGTCTTCTTACTGAAAAAAAAAATATCAAGGCCACTGTTTCGATTACCTTTATATTTTGTCCTGAATCTGAAATTCAGTATTGGGTAGTTGGCAACAAAATACTGGTTGGTACATGTTCCCATGTCTGAGTCTGGGAGTGCTCCAATATAGGTCTGCAACCTCCTTTTGTGTTAATATGCAGCCTCTCCCTGGGCATCAGAATACTTCTACTGACATGTATTCCTGCCCTGCTCCTATCCCCAGTATTTGGAGATCTTTGTCTTCCTATTAGCACTCCAAATAATCCAACCTAGGCTGGGAAAAAGAATATTGTGACTTTTCTGGAATTTTTATACAGATCTGTTTGGATGAGTTGAGAATGAGAATTTAGAGGCATTACTTCTTTCCATTCCACCATTTTGAGTCCCAAACTGAATTTTTTTTTTAGTTTTAAACTTTTCTCCATTTTAAACTTTCTTATGACCTCTGCTTATATCACAATACTTAGGGAATGTTTGTTATCATCCCTGCCCTAGTTCTACCTCATTAGGATGAAAATGCTTCATTTTTATTAAATTTATGAGTATGATATTATTATTTAATTGCATTCTTTTTTGTGTTTCTCTTTACTCCACAGTTTATCTTTTGAAATTTCTACTTAACTCTACTCCTTTTATCAGGAATCTTGGGAGTCCTCTTTTTTTTTCATTAAAAGTCTATTCTGCAAAATCCTTGTAGTATTAAACTAATTTTTGTGGAAAATCATTCTTGGTTGTAAGCCAAAATATTTTGCCTTTTTAAATATCATATTCTATGTTCTCTGCCTCTTTATGATAATAGCTACATTTTGTGTGATCTTGACAATCTCTTCTTAACATATGTACACTTTCTGGATATTTGCAGTTTTTTATTTTATCTAAAGTCTAGACTTTGTTTATAATGATTTTAGGAAATTTCATTTTGACTCTTCTTTCAGGACATGATTAATGAATTCTTTCTAGTTTCATTTTGTCTACTTATTCTAAGACATCTGTGCAGTTTCTTTTCGTGATTTCTTGAAACCATATATCTAGCCTTTTCTTTTCTTTTTTTTTTTTTAAGTTATGGCTTTCAGGAGTAGCTAGGTGGTGAACTGTATAGAGCACTGATTTTATAATCAGGAAGACCTGAATTCAAATCTAATCTGATATTTACTAGCTGTGTGACCCTAGACAAGTCACTTAACACTAGTTGTCTTCCCAAAATAAATAAAGATTAGCTATAGAATGTTTGTCTTTCAAGTAATATAATGATTCTTAAATAATTTCTTCTTGATCTATTTTGTAAATTCATTTTTTTGACATGAGATACCTTGATTTATTTTGAGGGGGGGACTTTTCTCATAAGTATTTTGAAATTCTCTTTTGGGTTTTTGTTTTTCTTGAGCATCACTGGTCTCATAATATATTTCATCTTTTTAAAATCACAAATCATGTTTTATTGTTGTTATTGAATTGTGTTTCAATTGTGTCTGACTCTTTTTTTATTAAAGCTTTTTATTTGCAAAACATATGCATGGGTAATTTTTCAACATTTACCCTTGCAAAGCTTTCTGTTACAATTTTTCCCCCCTAGTTCCCACCCCCTCCCCTAGATGGCAGGAAGTCCAATACATGTTAACCACATTTCATCTTCTTAAAAATTATCTTTTTAAATTTAGTAATATTTTAGTTCTGCTCTGGGCAGCACACTTGGCTGGCTTACCTGGGAGTTCTGAGTCTTGAGTGTGTGATTCAGGACCCTCTAAAAGGCCACTCTGAATCTGCTTTCCTAGGTGAGAAACTGAATTAAAGATCTGACATATATATATATATATATATATACATGCATATACCCATATTTTAAAAAAATAGTTTGAACATGATACATTATAAATATGAAATTTCTGTTGTTCTAAGTCCAGAAAGACACCTCCCTCCCTTCATCCCAGGAAATCATATTCATTCTTCCTCTAAGTCTTAGTATTCTCTGTACTTGGAATGCACCTATAGTTCAATACCTTGGCAAATAGAAAATACTCAATTAATATTTGTTGAATTGAATTGAATTGAATTGAACTGAAATGATCTGGATTATTTATTAAGAATATCCCCCTGTAAATTTTAAAGGAATCTAACTTTTAGCAATGAATTTCAACAGATAACCATCTAAGCATGTGAACTGTGCCCTAAAACATTACTAGAAGAATAAGTCCAGGAAGTGAGCTAGAACTAAACATTTTTCTGAGTGTTCCATGACAAGTGTGAAGCATTCTATTGCTAATTTACCTGGAAAAAAAGGATTGGAAAAGCTCACTAGCAAATCATAAGTTAAAGGCGAGAATAAGCACATTAAGAAGCAAAATATAGTTTTTTTCCTTTTCATGCTCTTAGTTGTTTTCCTTTTATTTTTATGTTTTCCCATTTCCCTATTGATTTTAATTAATCTCATCCTAGAATCATAAGCCCTGTGAACTCAGAGAATTTTTTTTGATTTAAATAAATAAAAAGAGCTTACAAGTTTTTCCCAGATTGCCTGGCTTTAATAATAAATTACTGTTTTCCAGCAGGATCATATGCAGAACTCTGATTTTGTTTCTTCCTCTGTTCATATCCTGATAATTGAGGCTGAATTCCCTTGTCTTTAATATGCCATATATTCTCCACCTGGCAAAGGACTCAGACAGATACAGATAAATACCCCGTAGACATACAGACAGAGAAACTGCTGTAATTGCTTTCATAATGACTCTCAGACATCAAAGGAAGGCAAATAATGGTATTTAACACTGTTTCCATTCTTTAGCTGAAATGTAATTTTATAGAGTTATTGTCAGGCAGTACAGTGAACGTACAAGTACAACTGTCATATTCTGCTCATATTAATTAGCTGCCCATGAGAGGTCCAGGCTCGTAATGGCAAAGTTCTCCTCATTTCAGATGGTCTGATATTCAGACAGAACCATACGTACAATAGCTTGATTAACATAGTTGCTTAGATCAGGTTTTCCCTGGGAGTATGTCAATTGGCATTTTGAAGAATCAATTAATTAGCACTCCAAATAATCCATTCTTGGGTTAATGAAAGTGTTTTGTACAGCTGCAAAAAGGAAAAAAAATCTTACTTGAAGAAAAATTAAACCCTTCCAAAATGGCAAGAAAAAATTTAACATTTGGGAAGCTAAATTGTCGATTTTGACTTTCCAGTGAAAGCCTGTAAAAACAAGGCCATATAATTTATATGTGTAGTTTAACCCCAAACTGTTTTTTTTTTTCTTTTTTTGGCTTAGATTGGTAAAGGAGTAGCTTATATAAGGTTATGGAAATTTATAACTTTTATTTACTATTTCAGCTTATGAGAGCAGTGGATAGAAAGTCTTGATATAAAGATGTTTGTTCAAGGTTTGTTAGTAATATGTACTATCTGTGTGACGTTAGGAGAATCTTGGAGCATTCAAGTACTCCAGGCAACTGAACTTTGTGAAACTATAAATTGTAGTTGGCAATTTCTTATTGTGGAATTTCAATGATGACCATTCTGTTTAATACTTGGTTAATATTTGATTTTCACATAAGTGAGAATTACAAATGGAAGATATAAATGCATTTTAAGATTACATTAAAGATGTAACACATTTTTAAAATGAACTTAGTTTCTAGCAGAGTAGAATAGTGGTATCTGCAAACCTCTTCCATTAGATGCAATAGTTTTTATTCCCAAAAGAAATGTTTCTACAGGGAAACTACTAATCATTTCTTTGTCTTTTTTCATCTGAGATCCATTTTAGGTTTGAAATTATGGCAGATTGTAAACACTCTGAATTCCAAAATATTCTTGCAATTTTATAAAATTATAGGCAATTAGGTAACACAATGGATAAAGCACGGGGTCTAGAGTCAAGAAGACTTGAGTTGAAATCTGGCCTTGTTTACTTATTAGCTATGTGGTATTGGGCAAATCATTTAACTTTTGTCTGCCTCACTTTTCTTTATGTAAAATGATGATAACAGCAGCACTTCTCTTGTGTGGTTATTGTGAGGATTAATAAATAATATCTTAGCACAATATCTGGCCCATGATCGGTACTATATAAATGTTTATTCTTTCCCTTCTTTTCCCTGCTCTTCCCATTAAAACAGTGTTTCTCAAGTGAGCCTGTCCTTTATTTAACAGTGTGAGCACAAATTGAGTATTTTTATACAAATCTTTCCTCTTATGAATTTCATTAAATCAAATCAAAATACAATTTTGTTCTTTTTTTTCCTTCAGAATTCTGTGGCATTAAAAATAGAAGATAAGTTTGTTAGTATTTCAAATATAGAAGAAATATAAGTTTGGTATCATTAAATTAGGTCTTTCTTCTTAGAGGTATGTTGGAGACAACTCTAATCTGCTTGTGAGAACTCATGGTAAAATTTCAAATGTAGGCGAGAGAGAATAAAGTCAAGCTGTAGCCCAGTTGTATCCCAGCAGTTTTAATGCAGCTGGACCAACTCAAAGATATCCACAGACCATTCAGGAATATGGACAATAAAACTATGGAACTTATGGGAAGCCTACCAATGTCAACTCTATATAGGTTCAGACAATTGCAACATGTGACTACATTGTATATGTAGCCTCTTATGGATGGCTTCCAACAGGTTATATATACTATACCAACTGTACCTGAGGCTTACAGTCAGACTTTTTAAGGATATCCAAAGTAGCCAGCATCATATGCAGTACAGTCTGCACATGGTACCTAACCTGCTTACCCAGTCTATGAGCAGTATATCACAACCACTACAACTGCAACAAGCCAGGATGGTAACAAGCCTGTGGAGACTAGACAACCTCCTTCTTTTACAGCAGGTTACAGCCAAGCCAGCCTAGCGTATGGAAAGAATAACTACAGTTATTCACAGGTGCCAGTCACCATGCCTTCATCCTATCCTTCAACCAGCTATTTTTCTACCCAATTAACTAATTATGATCAAAGCAGTTCTTCCCTGCACAATACCAACAGGTAGCAGAACAGCTATGGACAACAGAATAACTATGTCAATAGCACAGCTGTGGGCAAGTATCCCCCCACTAGTTACTCCCCTTCACACAATTGTATTCTACAAATAGGCCCTAAGTTAAGGTAGAAACAAAGAAGCATCTACAAGCAGCAGAGTACATTCTTGGGGGGGGGGGGAGTATATCAATAGCACGAGTATATTTGGGCAGGATTTTGTAGATTTTGTTGGACCTAAAGAAAACCAAAACATGAGTGGTTCTGATAACTGAGTCAAGGGAAGAGGGAGATTTGATTGTGGAGGGATGAGTAAAGGTGTGCAGGGAGAGAAGGATGAAGACATGCTAGAAGGTGGCTTCAATAAGTCTGGAGGACTTATGAAAAAAGGACAGACCTAAACAGGTCCACCTGTAGATTCGGATGAACTTTCAGAAAATAGTGTACTTGACTCCATGAAAACATGATTATTGATGAACTAGAAAACTTTTTCAAACTGGATAGTCAAAAAACCCCCCAAAAGACTGGGAAGTTGATGACAAACATTTGTCTGGACAAGAAAACTAGGAAACCAAAAGGAGATGTCACAGTATCCTGAGATGACCCATCTACTGCAAAGGCTACAGTAGAATGGTTTGATAGGAGAGACTTCCAAGGTAGCAAATACAAAATGTCTTTTATGTGATGTGGCAAGCTTTCCTGCAAAGGCAAAGAGTTCCTTCCAACTATCCAAGGAGGTCTTAAAGAGCAGAAAGGTCCAGGAGAAGAATGGGAGACAGCGGAAGAAATGGAAAATTTTCCACCAACAACACCCAGGGGATTCTGAGGAAACCCCTCTGGAAGAAGAAATTACCAGCATAGAAAGGGTATTGACAGTGTACTAATCTAGGCTATGGAAACCTAGAATTTTGCACTTCCTGGTGGTGATTGTGGCACAGATGGCCCTAATGGCATGAAGGATGGGAGTGGTGTCCTCATAGACCATGGTGGGTCTGGTGGTATGTTCAGAGGGGTCTGAAGTAGGGACAGAGTTGGGTTAGGGAAATTGAGGAATGAATCAAGGACCCTTTAATGGAAAAAAGAAGAGGAAGATCTAGTGGTCCTTTTGAACCTCTCATCGAGCAAATGGGAGAAACATGAAGAAGACATGGAGGACAGAAAAAAATGGATAAATACTAGCACCATCAGGAGTGCAGAGATAGGCCCTGTGAGATGCAGAAACTCCACAGAGCTGCATTTACTACAAAAATTATTTTTTAAGCATAAAATGTTTTATATTTATAATTTCACATTTATATTGTTAACCATAATAATATGATTATTCCTTGTCTGTACTTTAGAATTTTTTTTACCATTTGTGGAGAAACATTAAAGCAAATTAAATGGTAATGTCTTGTTTCTTTTCCTTTTTTAAAAATGTTTGTTTAAGAAATAGTAAGACAATGAGAAACCATTGTTTCTCAAATATTGGTTGGAGGCTCAGGAGAAGAATTAATTGTAACAATGTTAATAGTAGTATTGTTGTTGTTATTGTTTTTGAAAGAAAATTCCAACTGTTTAAAAAAATGAAACAGTTTAAGTATGCATCAGAAAATAGGCAATTCATACAAACCAGGGCTTGATTTATTATTCTGTTGATTGTCCAAACTTAAGAAAGTTTCAATGAATATTAAATATCCAAAACAGACTAAAACACATCTATTTATTTATTTATTTGCTGAGGTAATTGGAGTGACTTGCTTAGGGTCAGACATCTAGGAAGTGGTAAGTGTCTGAGGTCATATTTGAACTCAGGTCCTCCTGACTTCAGGACTGGTATGCTATCTACTTGCCCCAAAACACATCTTTTAAAAAATAATCTTAAAAGTGTGTTCTTCAACTAGGCACTGACCCACACATAACACCATATACCAAGATAAGGTCGAAATGGATTCATGATCTAGACATAAAAAAATGATATTATAAACAAATTAGAACAATGTAGGATGGTTTACCTCTCAGACCTGTGGAGGGGGAAGGAATTTGTGACCAAAGAAGAACTAGAGATCATCATTAATCATAAAATAGATAAGTTTGACTATATCAAGTTAAACAGTTTTTGACCAAAAACAAAATGAATGCAGACAAGATTAAAAGGGAAACAATAAACTGGGAAAATATTTTTACATGCAAAGGTTCTCATAAAGGCCTCATTTCTAAAATATATAGAGAATTGATTCAAATATATAAGAATTCAAGCCATTCTCCAATTGATAAATGGTCAAAAGATATGAACAGACAATTTTCAGATGAAGAAATTGAAATTATTTCTACTCACATGAAAAGGTGCTCCAAATCACTATTAGTCAGAGAAATGCAAATTAAGACAACTCTGAGATACCACTACACACCTGTCAGATTGGCTAAAATGACAGGAAATGATAATGATGAATGTTGGAGGGGATGTGGAAAAACTGGGACACTGATACATTGTTGGTGGAACTGTGAACAGATCTAACCATTCTGGAGAGCAATCTGGAACTATGCTCAAAAAGTTATCAAACTGTGCATACCATTTGACACAGCAGTGTTTCTACTGGGCCTATATCCCAAAGAGATCTTAAAGGAGGGAAAGGGACCCACTGTGCAAAAATGTTTGTAGCAGCCCTTTTTGTAGTGGCTGGAAACTGGAAATTGAATAGATGCCCTTCAATTGGAGAATGGCTGAATAAATTATGGTATATGAATATTAAGGAATATTATTGTTCTGTAAGAAATGACCAGCAAGATGATTTCAGAGAGGCCTGGAGAGACTTACATGAACTGATGCTGAGTGAAATGAGCAGAACCAGGAGATCATTATACACGGCAACAACAGTACTATATGACGATTAATTCTGATGGACATGGCTCTCTTCAACAATGAAATGTTTCAAACCACCTCCAATTGTTCACTGAAGAAAGCCATATACACCCAGAGAGAGGGATGCGAAATGTGGACCACAACATAACATTCTCATACTCCTTGATTGATGTTTGCTTACATTGTGTTTCCTTTATCTGATATATCATTTGTGTAGATAAGATTTTTCTTGCACAACAATAAGTTTGGAAATATGCATACATATATTCGATTTGCCAATATTTTAACATAATTAACATGTAGTGGATATCCTGCCATCTAGGGGAGGGGTGGGGAGTTGGGGGGAAAAATTTGTAACGGAAAGCTATGTAAGGGTTATTGTTGAAGAATTACCCACACATATGTTATGCAAATAAAATAAAATTAAAAAAAAAAGAAATGGCCAGCAGGATGATTTCAGAGAGGTCTGGAGAGACTTGCATGAACTGATGCTGAGTGAAATCAGCAGAATCAGGAGAACATTATACACAGCAACAAGACTATATGATGATCAATTCTGATGTACATGATTCTCTTCAACAATGATGTGATTCAAACCAGTTCCTATTGTTCAGCGATGAAGATAGTCATATACATCCAGAGAGAGGCCTGAATGAACTGAGTGTGAACTACAACACAGCATTTTAACACTTTCTGTGAATATTTCCCTGCATTTTGTTTTCCTTCTTAGGTTTTTTTTCTCTCTTTCTAGATCTGATGTTTCTTGTGCAGTAAGATAACTGTATAGATATGTATACATATATTGGATTTATCATATAACTAAACATATTTAGCATGTATTAAATTACCTGTCATCTAGGGGTGGGGGTGGGGGTGGGGGGAAGCAGGGGAAAAGCTTGGAACAAAAAAAAGTTTTGCAAAGGTCAATGTAGAAAAATCACTCATGTTGTGTAAATAAAAAGCTTTTAATAAAGTGCTTTCTTCTTTTCCTTCTTCTTCCTTCTCCTCCTCTTCTTCTTTCTTTTCTTCCTCTTCCTCTTCCTCCTCCTCCTCCTTGTCCTTCTTCATTTTCTTTCTTATAATAAATAAGAATATTGGTTGAGATATGAATGAATAAGGAAATTATTTTTATTAACTAGTCAGATGAGGGCATAGTTTATTAATTTAGCATTTGAATGATAATGTATTTCAGACTTGAAAAATTTATTGGATAACTAAGGTAATACATTTTTAAAAGTAAAAGAAGAAATAATTTTTGTTGATATACATAGCTCATGTAATTCTAAGATGAAATATCCTCTACATTTATAATATGTATTTGAAATCTCTAATTATAGTCTTCAACATCAATTCATTCCATCGAAAAGATCTTGGGTTTGCTATGCTGTTGTATACTAAAGTCTACATCTTAAGTCTTCCATTTTCTTTGGAATGATACACTTTAGGAGAACATCCTTCTTTTGTACTGATTCTAGTGAGTGATAATAAAGTTTCATGTAGTCTATTACTTGTATTCTTTTTTTTAGAGTTTTTCAAAAATGCAAAATGATCAGATTTCATTGTCATTGCTTGTTATGGATGTAAGCCAGAAATGAGATCTCTTCCTTATTCCACTAATCAGCGTCCACCATATCTGCATGCTCATTTTCTGATCGCTGATGAGGCGACAAGGTCATTGGACGTACAAGTGCTGATTTAAAAACAGACATGAGAGTAAGATCGAGGTTAGTTGGGTCTATCAGAGCTGTCAATCAATTAATGAAAATTATTGAGCAAGGACACTGTGGGGGAAGTGAACAGAAGGAATGAAAATGACCATGGAGACACAACATAGGGAAAACGACAGAACTGACTAAATGTGCTCACGTGAGTGCTAAAAAGAGACATGCTCGCATCACAAGTGAAAGACAGCTCTGAGAAACAGTGACTGGAATATGCTGGCGCCCACAGGCTCACAGGCTGACAGCTCTTGCCTTTTGCCCAAAGGTACACCACTGAACACTGCAATTTCTGAGTCAATAGAGAGAAGCAGAATGTATGCAGAATATTTTATTAAGGTGCTTGTGACCTGGGACAAAGTTTCAGGTGTTTTAAAGATGCAATTGTCTGAGCTAAAGTTTGGAATAAATAAAGGCCAAGAGTTCAATATTCCAAATTAGTCAAGGGTAAAAATATTACTTTCTTACCTGTAATGTAATGGCAAATTTGAATAAGAAAATAGGACAGTACTAAGGGAGCCCACAAAAGCATACTGAGAAGCTATTCTATCACCTTGGTACACTAAGTACTGGCACAAGACTGTTTATTACTACAAAAAAGAAATAATTTATAAATTGATACATGGAGCTGGCAGGGGAGGGGAAGCAGAGAAATTTTTATGGAGCAAAAAAAATGAGTAGAGAAAAAAATGCCAGTATGTTTGTGTGAATGAAAGATAGTGAGGGAGAAAAATGAAAAGACAGTAAAGTCAGAAGCAGGGAGATACTGACACCAAATCTCTGCAAAGCGTTCAAAATTCTCCAGCTGCCATGCTTTTAATTTGCTACCATTCTAATTAAAATGCAAATTAAATTTATAATTAGCATCAGCGCTTTCTAAAGAAACCTCCTTGTGTGCAGCACAAACATATGGGACGATGCTATAATGTAAAGTTTGTAAAATAGAAGTATCAGCTCAAATGGGAGAATGGACATTTTTACTGGAAATAAGTTTGGGAGTTAGAATGTGGCACAGGGGGAATCAAGCTTGCTTGGCTTAATCGACTTGAGGTGGATTTTCTTAAGGGAGGGAAGTGGCCAAGTGTCTGTCCTGTTGTGACCAAAGGACTGCTGAATATGAAAGATCTGTCTGGGAGTTACTTCTTGTTGAATCAGGTGTCAAGGGTCATCCTGCATGTCATTGGTATTGTATAGATGATGCCAAAAAGGCAAAAGGGGTCAAAGCTTCTAATCAAAAAGTCTATGGCCAAAATTAACCGCTGCTTGCTTCCAGATAATTAATTTAGAAATTGATGGGAAACAAAGTACTAAAATGACATCATGATTCGCACATGTATCACATTTTAAAGGTAAACTGGTTACCTAGTGGTACTCACAACTGAGGGGAGGTCAGGATCAAAGAAAGGAGAGCTAGCCAAATGCTTAATTTTGAGAGAACAGAGTTTATATAATCCAATAAATGCAGTAAATTACTGATTTCTTCATCACAACACCTTTCAAAACATGGAGCTTTGTGACACCTGCCTTAGCATCGCAGTTGTGTTTGTTGAGGCACACATTGCAAAAGCAGCCTGGATACTAGTGCTTCCATCTGCAGGTAGCACACATGTAAAAAGCTTGATGACAACAACTATGGGACAAAAGTGCCTTTCATTTTCATAGTATTTTGTTGAAGGGGCAGTTTTATGCATTAAAAAAATAAAATCTGTGATCTACAGTATAATAATTGCTTTACTTTCTAGTTCAGAACTATGCCCAGATCCAAGTGCTTTTAATATTCCAGGGATTCTGCTTTATCTATTAACCAGACTCTTCATCAGATATTTTAAAATTTGAATGTAACAGGAATGAATATTTCATGGATGTGTGTTAAGCTGTTATTAAACTATAATGTAAGGCAGGATTGTAGGAATATTTTTAGAAGTCAAAAAGTCAATTAAAATGATAAGCCTGTAATATCACTATTGTGGAGCAGTACCAAAATTCATTTCATATGCATGGAAGGTTTTCAACTACCTTGCATTTGGGTGTGGAGAAGGACTGTTACATATTCAGAGGACTGTGTACTTCAATTTCATTAGTAACACTTAGGTTCAATTTTAGGCAGAGATTAAATGCAAAGTGATGGTATAAAAATTTTACCTGACTTGAATTTTTTTAATGGGGTATAACAAAGAAAACATCACTATATTTTAAAGGGAATGGATTTTACCTAAAGGTTGTATCATCACCTTGAAAGAAAAATGTATTCCTTGGAAAGTAAGGATGTCTGCAGAGCCCAGAATAAAGCTAACACCGTTTCTTTTTTTTTTTTTTTGCATAAGCATAATTTGGTGTGTATAGAAGATTGGGGCATATTTGAAAATAAAAGTTGGAGTAAATAAAAGTAACAAAATTCACAAATTGTTTATGAAAGAATTTGTTATATTAGAAAATGGATTTTTAATTTTCCTTTTCTATAAGAATGCAGCTTATTTTATTACATTGTCATTTGTCAAAAATAAGTTTGAAGTGTGGAATGTTTTTTCTTTTTCTTTTCCTTAGGAAGGCAAATGAAATGGTAAAAAAAAATGGTTGATTTCTTCTCCAGAATGCAATGTAAGCAAAAGCAAGCACGTGGATTACTTACCACATCAACTAAGATGATTTCTTTCTATAACCTTTGCTTTGTCAAAGGCCATTGTCAAAAAATGAAGTTTTAAAAGTTGATCATATTGACAGACTTGACCAGACCTAATTAATCAGGACTTTGGCAAAGAAAGAAAGAAAAAAAATAGGTTGACCAATATTATGATGAAAATTATCTTCTGATTCACACCAGATAGAAGTTCCTTATTTCTTCACAGTGTCAGTATCCACATTGGAATGCCAGCAGCCTAAATAGGTCTTCTGTGCACTGGACAAAAGCCTGAACACTATAACATAAAAGCATTGCTTTGTTTCACTTCTAATTGTTGTCCTTCTCTTATTCAGAATATGAATTCACCTTTGTCGTAGTTTCATGAACCGCTGGGTAATCAAAATTATTATGCTGCCACCTGTTGTCTGTTAATTATTCTGAGGAGTTACTCATAAATCATAACACCGGACAATCAATCAGACTGTCAGGGTCCAGGTCAAAGGGCATGCATGGAAAGTTATAGGTCACCTACCGGGTGTGAAAGATCAGGGTTTTAGAGCATCACTCATTGTCAAAGAATGTTGAGAGAAGTGCCATCCAAACAAAAGACAAACTAAAGTACAGAAGAATTCAGGCCTGAGGATAGGCTTTGGCCTCTTCAACAAAGGGAATCAAATTGACATGTCATTACATTGCAGTTCTGACACTCAGCAAGATTGTCTCCCAATAGCGTAACTCAGACACTTTGTGTGGAAACCAGGGTTCCTTTTGGAATGTTCTATAAGGCTATGGATTTGGAACATAAAGTCAGCTCGATGAATTCATCAAGAAAAGCACAATATGTCACCCCGCAGTTGATTGCAAGGGTGCTTTGGAATGTCTTATTTCCTAAATTAATTTGGTTTCAAGGATACATTTTCTTTGTAGTGTGAGAAGAACATGAATTGCATTAAACATCTCTCAAGTAATTCATAGTGAGGCTCCTATATCTGAAATAATATAATCATGTTGAAGCAAGCATGTATTGATGGAAATCACTGATTTAAAACCTGGCTAGGGGTAAATTATATCTGATATTGTGAAAGCATTTTTAGTATAAAACATAATAAAATATCATAAGCAGAAGGCTGTAGGAGACAAAACAAGTGCTCCAGTTGTGAGATGTACTTACTGCTTGCTGCCTGCTGTTTGAATTAACTTGCTATTAGAATGATCTGTAAAATTTACTGTTAATGGCTTGGAAGTTGTAAAAAAAATAGTTGTACTAATTTGTAATTTTCTAGTTGTTGAATTCAAAGGATTTGGTTATTTCTGGGGAACAATCATGGCAATAATTTATGCAGTTACTCTGATTGTTTTGCTATCTTTTGTCAACTCTGATTTCTGATTATACAGGCTTTTTCTAGATTACATGCCATGACTTTGTTTGGGAATGGAAATATATTTTTACAAGAATCAATAGACAAAATTTAAGTCTTATTTTTCAGGGAATTTTCTTCTAAAATTTTTCATGTGACTTATGGATCCTAGAACCAGAAGGGACTTAAAGAAATGATCTTCTAGCTACCTGAATTTAGCAGGTAAGATGTGTCATCATATTCTACATATTGGACAATTGAGGTTTTATGCTGATATTCTTTAGCCTCTAGGGTCACATAAAGAATTGTGGTCAGAGTCAATCCAGTAGTAGTAATGATATCTGGATGAGAATCAGGAAGAGGAAAAGGAAAATGAAAAGGAGGAAGAAGAGGACATGGGCAAGAAAAAGTAAAAGTAACAGGAAAATAATTATAAAAGTTAATTTCTTCAAAAGTTCTGAGATCTCAGTGATGTGAGTAACTTGTCCACACCTTATAATTTTCTATGTGATTTCTTTTCACAATCTCCCATAGATTCCTGTGAAGAAACTACCCAATATGCCATGGGCCTTCCTTTAGGGATTATTATACTTCATGGAAACCAGAGAAGCTTTTGACTATGGCAACTCATAAAACAAAGAAAAAAATGCTCTCATTCTAGTGTGAATGGCTTACTTCTACTTCAGTAGAGACAATGGTTAGTGGCAGAAAAGGATTGTAGATTCCAGCAACACATTTATATAGAACTTTAGAGTTGCAAAATGCTTTTCTTCAAAACAACCTTATCAGGTATGACAAACTTTCATCATTCCCAAATCAGTTTCAAATATAGATTAAAGATTCTTTACTTGAGAAAGAAAAAAAAATCTATAATGGCTTAATTGAATTTTATTATGCAAATATGATTTCCATTTTATAGGTGATATAAAAGACTGAGAGAGATCATGAGGTGTAGTCAGGGTTATATTTTAGCACTGTATACAGCTTAGAAGAAACCATTGCTAGATAAAAGTCACAATGCTTTTATAATTTATTTTAATAAGGCTTCCATGTGGCTCATTGTACTCAGTGCACTTTTACTTAGCACAGTGCTGACAGAGAATAAATGCTTAATAAATGCTTTACCCAATTTAAATTACTTATATAGAGAGAAATTCATGTCAAAATTATTGACTGTTCTAGAAGAGACCTCATTCTAAATTTCTGGTGGGAACCTGAATCAATTAAAATATGAAAGTTTGACTCAAAAGTTAAATAAGCTCACAAACATATTTGTGTATACACACACACACACATCACTTTCCTCTTGAACTGGATGTGTGATTCATCCCAGCCATTTTTTAAAATCAATAGTTTCTACCAAAGCAAATTTGCTTCAAACTGATTATATTTTTGTAAATATAAAGGGCTTACTATATATTGGACAAAGTGGAATGTTATTAGGTATTGTGAATACTAATCCTGATTCTGAATTAGCTTTATGTTGGGCTTTAGCTTACTCAATAACCTCCTTAGACTTTAGGAAAAAGGATAAGGTTGCATTAAAGGTTTCCTCCAAGAATGTAATTCCTGTAATTCTGTGATTCTACAGATGAAAAGTACAAGATGACTTTGCATATTTAGTCAAATGAATTCAGATTATACATAAGATTGTAGATTTAGATAGATTTAGATCTGGAAATGATCCTCAAGGTCAATGAGACCAACATTCTTTTTTTTTTTTTAACAGATGAGAAAACAGACCCAGAGAGATTTAATAACTTACTGAGGGTTATCTTAACTAATAAGTTTGAAGATAGGATTTAAATACACTTATGCAATTACAAGTAGAAAACACTACTCATTCCTAGAGTTTCTTAATGTTTCTTTGTTTCATGAATGGCTTTGACAGTTTGACAGTCAAATAGTTTTGAAAACACTATCCAAAGCCTATGGACCCCTTTTCATAATGATGTTCTAAAATATATAACACAAAAAACAAAAAAAAATGCAAAAGAAACTAAATTGAATTAGTTATCTTATCTTTTTTTTTTTTAAATCAGGTTCACAGACTTTAGGTTAAGAACTCCTAAATGATGCTGCATCATAATACAGTATAATACGATAGTATTATAAAATGTCTAGTGTGCCAAAAATAACTTCTTTTAGTTTCAGAGGAATCTAGCCAAGTGTCAGGTTAACTTAGATGCTTGGAAGATATACCTCAGTGCTGATAATAGCATCAATCATAAAAAAAATTCAATTAGAAAGGGGGGCCACTAATCAGTACATAAGGATCCCTACAAATCATATTCTGGCTTAGTTTTAATATGTATTATTATCTATGTTTCATCATATTTTTAGGTTTGTTATTTCCTCCCAATTAAATTTTAATCTGGCTTTCTCTAAACTTAGGTTTGGGGGCATACACATTTTGCTGTGTTTTTGACACCTCTGATTTTATAACACTTTTACAGCATCTTGTTATTTCTTCCCCAAAACAGATTTGTGAGTTAAATTCTGTCACTATTATTATTTCTGTTTTACAGATGAGGAGACCGAAGCATAAATAAGCCAAAGAAAATGATTAAAGTAACAAATTTCATGTCAGAAACAGGATTAAAACCCAACATTCACATGATTCTAAGCTTAACTAATTGTCACTTCTCAATGTGACTATTCAGCATTATTTTGTTGAGGACAACTTCTATGCATGTAATACATATAAGGAAAGTCAGTTAAAGATATTATGAAAGAACTACTATTTTTCTGTGAGGCCATTAGAATCTGCTTGAAATTGACTTATAAATGATACAAAGTATCCTAAACAAATTTTGGATAAAGAGAAAGAATACAACTGGAATTTTTTTTAGTGAAAATTACAACTTTAATTACTTTCACTCATTTTTTAGTGTTTCTAGGGATTCACTGGGAACATATTAACCCCAAGAAGCATTAATCCTTCAGGAAGTGATATAAATTAGAAAGAGAACTTATAATCAGAAGACATAGGTTTAAATCGTCACTTTGACACTAAATGTCTAAAAGTGGTAAAGTCAGTGAATCTCTGAGTCTTATTTGTTAAATGAGGAAAATACTATTTGGATGACCTATGTCAAAAATGTTTATAAGGAAAGTATTTCATAGTCCTTCAAGTTTATTTAATAGCTAGTCACTATAAAACAATTTATTAGGAAAGTAGTCCCACTAAAACTAGAGAACATTTGATATACATACATTATTTAATATTCCATACATGTTGATTCCATTTTCAAGGTTTTTATCAAAGTTTTCCCAGAAGATCTCTTCCTTCCCATTCTCTGATTTAGAAGTAAGAAGTTCAAATCCTGTTTGTGGCATTTACAACCTATGTACCTTTGGGCAGATTACAATCTATCTGGATTTTAGCTTTCTCACCTTCAAAATAAGGGATCAAATATTCTATATTCCTATGAATAGACACTGTCACAGATTATAAGCCTTTCTGCTAAACTAATGTAAATCAGTTATTATAAAGACAGACTAAAAGAGCCTAGAAAAATACTGATATCCCTGTTAAATAAAGAGATGTGGGTAGCTAAGGTTGATACTAAGAATATGAATTCATATGAAAATCCTATAAAATATTATACTAAAACTTATCAGAAGTGATGAGTGAAAATTAAGTTTATGCAGATATTACTATGGCAGATCTTACAAAGAACATTTAAAAATGAAATGGAAAGATAATATCCAAGAAGAAAAAAATGACCAAGCAAACTAGAAAAATTATATCAATATTCCCAAAATAAATTCTTTCCTTCATTAGTAAAGTCACTACATTGAGATTCTAAAATCATATTCCTTAACATTTTACAATAATGAAGTGGAAATGGCACTTAAAAAAGCAAAAAAATGAGAATATCCATATGATTTTTCTACATAGCAGAGGGCTAGAATATCTGAAAGCTATAACTATCAAGATACCTTTGTAAAAAATGACCCTCTAATTATTAGTATCAAATATATAAAAGAAGGACCAGATATATAAAAGAGGGACACTTACTGTAGTAAGTGTCCCTCTTTTATATATCTGATCCATGGGAGTACTAATTGAGGATGTTGAGATTTTATGTTATTCAGTTGTTTTCATTTGTGTTGAATGTATGACCACATTTGGGGTTTTCTTGGTTAAGACACTATTGATTTTTGTTTGTTTGTTTGTTTGTTTTTAATTTTATTTTATTTGCATAACATATGTGTGGGTAATTCTTCAACAATAACCCTTACATAGCTTTCCGTTACAAATTTTTCCCCCCAACTCCCCACCCCTCCCCTAGATGGCAGGATATCCACTACATGTTAATTATGTTAAAATATTGGCAAATCGAATATATGTATACATATTTCCAAACTTATCATTGTTGTGCAAGAAAAATCTTATGTACACAAACGATATATCAGATAAAGAAAACACAATGTAAGCAAACATCAATCAAGGAGTATGAGAATGTTATGTTGTGGTCCACATTTCACATCTCTCTCTCTGGGTGTATATGGCTTTCTTCAGTGAACAATTGGAGGTGGTTTGAAACATTTCATTGTTGAAGAGAGCCATGTCCATCAGAATTAATCATCATATAGTACTGTTGTTGCCGTGTATAATGATCTCCTGGTTCTGCTCATTTCACTCAGCATCAGTTCATGTAAGTCTCTCCAGGCCTCTCTGAAATCATCTTGCTGGTCATTTCTTACAGAACAATAATATTCCATAATATTCATATACCATAATTTATTCAGCCATTCTCCAATTGAAGGGCATCTATTCAATTTCCAGTTTCTAGCCACTACAAAAAGGGCTGCCACAAACATTCTTGCACATGTGGGGCCTTTTCCTTCCTTTATGATTTCTTTGGGATATAAGCCCAATAGAAATGCTGCTGGGTCAAAGGGTATGCACAGTTTGATAACTTTTTGAGCATAGTTACAAATTGTTCTCCAGAATGGCTGTATCCGTTCACAGCTCCACCAACAATGCATCAGTGTCCCAGCCCTCTCACAACCCCTCCAACATCCATCATTAACTTTTCCTGTCATTTTAGCCAATCTGACAGGTGTGAAGTGATACCTCAGGGTTAAGACACTATTGATTTATCATTTTCTTCTCCAACTTATTTTACAGATGAAGAGACTGAGGCAAATAGGATTAACTGACTTGTCCAAGGTCACACTGCCATTTGAACTCAGGATGATGAATCTTCCTGATTTCAAGCCTAGTATTCTTTCCACTGTATCACCTTAGTTACTTAGTTTAGGTTCTTTAGCTGCTTTTGTGGATAATATTGTCTAGAACAGTGCAAATCTGCTGAACTAGATGTATAATTACTTAAAATAAAGAGGTTAGTTTAACCATCCATAAGAGAAAAAACAGATGGATAAAAAATATTTATTGTTTGAATTATTCCATGTTATTGGATTGACAGCTGTAAAGCTGGTACATTAGTGTATATATATATATATGTACATATATATGTATGCATGCATGAATATATATGCACACATACACTATTAACACTTAAAGCTGAAAACTGCACTAAGGCTTTTGTATAGCATACACACACATATTTGTTAGATACTTCAGAATACAAATAAAATGGGTTCCAAATTTAAAGAGAGTAGGAGAGCAGAGGTTGAGTTCTTCTGAAATATTGCACAGTACTTTGAATGCTATCAATTTTCTCCCTGAAATGAAAACTCATTTCTAAAATAACAATGTTCCTCTGGCAATGCTATGATGGTGAAACTGTGAAAGTTAATGTGTCTAAATAATTAAACTAGCAGATCACCTAAAAAGCAGTAAAAATTCCTTGTCTCTTACTCATGATATTCAAGAACAATAGTATGTTACTAATAACATTTTTAATAGAGAAAGCTGTGTAAATTATGTGGCAGAAATCAATGACTTTTAAATGATAAAGTCAGATATGTAGATAGAAAGAGAGAGACAACATGTAGCTTACACACTTCATTCATACCCATACAATATTAATAAATATAAAGGAAGAACTCTAATATGCTCTGTTGAACTTTTATGGAGAATATAAGGGAATACATAAATTGACTTGGAAGTCATGACTTAGATGGGATATATTTTGTACCATTGGTAGTGTCACCCATTATCAAGAGAGAGCACAATAATTGAAGCATCACAGTACTATCATCATCATGAAACCATAATTGCTACTAATAACAGATTTATGTACATAATTTAAAGTTAGAAAATATTTACATGTTAAATCTGAGGTTTTGAGTTAACCAGGACTATAATGGTAGTCAAAATTGCATTCTCAAAGGCTAATGAAATATACTTTGAACTAATAAAATTGCTAATTTTAGAACAAGGGAGACAATACTTTCACTGTGTTCTAGTAAGGCCATTTCTCAAGTATTGTGTTTAATTCTGGGTGCTGAATTTTCCTGATTCTACGTTCTATATCCCATTAAACCTTATGTAAGTTTCCCTAGGATGTTATCCTACATTAAAATACAATAATATATTTGGCTCCTATTGTTACTTAGAAAGATTAAATAACAAAAACAGATAATTAAGTTTTATAAATATAGTATGCCATGCAAAGTCCAAAAGAAAGGTATCCTAAAATAATGTAACTTTTAGAGTGGATAAGGATTTTTAGACATTGCCTAGTGTACTTCTCACATTTTATAAAGATGAAATGAATGCCATGGAAAATTAAGTGATTTAAATTGAGACACTATAAGAAAGTTATAATTAAATCTAATACATGAGTTTGAATATGGCTATGATTTTGTTGAAACTTGTGAACGTGTCTCTAAGGTTATCTGATATCATACTGATCTATCAGCTTTATTTTGTTGAACATAAAAATTTTAGAATAATGTTTTAGTGAATGAGATTACCTTCAATTATCATTAAAGATTTCAAATTTGCATTTTTTGATGTAACAAATTCTATACATAAAATATAAATACAATATAGTTTTGGGGGTAGAGTATTTTCATTTGGGGATATAGGAAAAGGCTTCATGTCAAAGAGTATTCTCATCTTGTCTTATAGAAAGAAAGAAAGTTTAAAGTGAAGATTAGGAAAGAATCCATTACCATCATGTAGGATGGCAATAGAAAAAGGCACAGACATTGGAGAGGATGTATTATGTATGGGAAAACAAGAGAACAGCTTGGCAAAATCACAAACAAAGGAATAACAGTAAAGTCCAATAGGGCTAAAGAGGGTACATGGTAGTCATTATCAAAAGCTTTTTTAAAAAACATTTTTCCAAAAATTTTTTAATAGCATTTTATTTTTTTCCAATAGTATGTCAAGACAATTTTTAACACTAATTTTTATAAGATTTGGAGTCCTGGGTTTTTCTCTCTTTGGCTTCCTAAAATGGCCTTCCTAAAATGGTAGGCAAATTGATATGAATTATAAATACAATTATGTAAATCATATTTCCATATTAATCACAGTTGTGAAAGAAGAAACAGATCAAAAGAAAAAAAAGTGAAAAAAATGAAAAAAATATGCTTGAATCTACAGAGTTCATCAGTTTTTAATCTTGATCTTGAGTTCTTTGTGCTTGTCTTAGATCATTCCTGAGAAGAGCTAAGTCATTCATAGTTGGTCATCATACAATGTTACTGTTACTGTTCACAATGGTTTACTGGTTCTACTCATTTAACTTTGCATAAGTTTGTACAAGTCTTTCCTGCTCAATAAGTACCTGTTCATCATCTCTTATTACACATCTTATTCAGCCATTGCCCAACTGATGAATATCCCTTCAATTTCCAATACTAGAATTTGCCATCTAAAAAATGTTTCTATAAATATTTTTGTACAAGTAGGACATTGCCCTCTTTTTCATGATCTTTTTTGGGATACAAGTGTAATAGTGATATTGCTGGATAAAAGGGCAACACAATTTGGTTGCCCGTCATAAAAAGTTCCAAATTGCTCTCTAGAATGATTGAATCAGTTCACAAATTCACCAACAGTGGTGAATCCCAATTTTTCCACATCCTCTCCAACATTTATCATTTTTCTTTTTTGTCATATTAACCAATCTGATAGGTGTGAGGTGGTACCTTGTAGTTGTTTTAATTTGCATTTCTCTAATCAAAAGTGCTTTAGAGCACATCTTCATCTGTCTATAGATAGCTTAGGTTTCTTCATCTAAAATACTGGTTCATATCCTTTAACCATTTATCAAATGGGGAATGACTTCATATTATTTTTACTCATTTCTTTATGTATTTGGGAAATGAGGCCTTTACCAGAGACACTTGCTGTAAAGATTAGTTCCCAACTTTCTGCTTTCCATCTAATCTTTATTGAATTGTTTTTGTTTTATTTATTTTATTTTATTCATTGCTCTTTTGATTTGCTTATAATACCACCATTTATGTCTAAATCATGTACTTGGTTTGACTGTATCTTAAAATATAGTGTGAGCTATTGGTCTACACCTAGTTTGTACTCTATTGTCTTCCAGTATTTCCAGAAGTTTTTGTCAAATAGTGAATTCTTAGGCCAGAAGCTCAGGTTTTTTACTTTATCAAACAAATACATTAGATTTGGCAATTAAAACATCATTTGTAACTTTGGAGAAAATTCAGTTTGGTGATAATATCAGAAACCAGATTCCAAGAGGTTGGAGAGTAAGAGGAAAGGCTAACAGCAAGGATAGCCAGCTTTTTCAAGGAGTTCCTGTGAAACAAAGGATGAATGTAAAATGATTGCTTGAAGAATGGTAGGACCTGTTAAACTTTTTTTTAAGGCTATGGAAAACTTGGAAATAAATGCAAGAAGCAGTGAAGGAAGGTTGATAAGGAGAGGTTGAAGATTTGGGAAAGGGAATGATTATGAATGCAATGTAATATGAAAAAAATAGAGGGATGCCATCAAATGCACATATAGAAGGATTGGGCAAGGAAAAAATATGTAGTTTGCTAGAAACATGATTTTATTGCTATAAGGAACTCCCAGATGGGAGGATTTTTTTCAACCAAAAAGAAAAGTACTTTATTTGTAGTTTATAGCCTCAAAAAGTGTCTGGATCACTAAGAGATTAATTGATTTTCCCAGGATCACATAGTAAATACTTGTTAACTGAAAGTGTGTGCCTGAGAAAATACTTAAGGTCTTCCTGGTTTTTAGGTGGATTCTTTATACACTACTGATGATAGCAAACTCAATTAGAATTAGATCCATATTGATTTAGAAAACCAAAAATTAACATTATCTATGTAGTATTTTAAATTACTTGTTAAAAATTTTCCAATTACATTTTAACCTGGTTGCAGCTACATATAGAACTTTTTAGGGATGCATTCAGTCCATAGGCCATGACTCTAACAACTCTGCATTATACCATGCTGTCAAATAAATGGAAGTCATTATTTTCAACCCAAAGAGGCACATGCACAAAATAAAACAAATGTAACAAAACCTCATTATAAAGGATTTTCCTATATCAATGTTTTTGATCAAGTTAATCTGAATTCAACAATATCTAAGGTCTCATTCCTTCATATAAAACAATATTATACATATATTATCTTTTTTTGGTTCTGACTCTAAAAATTATGAAATTGGAAAATATTTTCATAGGTTCCTTTCTATTACCTAATAACCTCACAATGTTTCCCCCCATCTTATCCCAGATTTACCCAAAAGATATTACTCAAACCTATTCTCCACAAGCAATCTTAATTTCTGTCCCAATTCTTTCCCTTCTCCCTTTTGTGCTACCTATTATCTCCCAATCAAAATTTACCTATCCTTCATCCATTTCTCTTTGGACCTTGTACTCTTGTACTTTTGTAAGTTAGAACTAGATAACTGATTAGCTTATCAATGCTGATGTGATCAAAGAAAAGATTAAATTTCCTTCATCCCAGAAGTTTAGCTTAGTTACCTCCTCATACAAACATTTTTAAAAGAATAGCTCAAAATCACCTAATATTATATATATATATATATAATTTATTTTGATTTAAATGAGTTCTTAAAAATGGAAAACTGACAAATTTTCTAAGGAAACACCTAATTTACACAATTGGGAAATAAAATAAATTATACTTTCTTCTAGTACATGGTGTTAGAAAGTATTCCACCTTTGAGCTAGGAAAGACGTGTGTTTTAAATCTGCCTCTGCCATTGAATTAGCTGTATGACAAAGGGCAATTAATTTAACCTTTTGGTGCCTTAGACCAGGGCTTCTTATGTTTTTCCTATTTGCAACCCTTTTCCACCTGAGAAATTTTTACATAACCTGGTATATAGATGTATAAAATAGGTATACAAATAAAAATTTACTGATAATAAATAATAAAAATTATTTTAAAACAATTCTTTGCTGTACACATAATTTCTATTATTTATTAAAGCTGAAAGAAAATTTGCATACTACTGAGATGGATGTGCTTCTTTATTTTTACATAAAGAATTAAATCTTGGTGAAATACTTGATTCCTTTTATTGTTGCTAAATATTTTGCCATCCCCACATTCAGGTATGCAACTACATAGATACGGCAAGCCATAGTTTAAGAAGATAGCCTTAGACAACTCATTAAGACCCAAAGTTACTAACAAGTGAAGTTAACTTCACTTAAACCTGGAAAAATATGGAATTCATTTAATCAAAAATTTCAAAAAACTTGGAATTTATTTAATGAAAAGCAGAATCATAATGGGGATTTTTCTACATAAAAGCAAAGAATATTATCAGAAAGTCAGCATTTTTTCAAGGAAAAAAAGCAACAAAGAAAACATAGAAACCAAAGTAGAACCATAAAAGCACTAGCATTTGAAATAATTATTTAAAGAGATCATTGTGTCTTTATCCTTATATTTACCTTTAGCTGTACTGAATATACTTTTCTTTAAAAAAAAAGAAAATATTAACTTATTCAGGTCAGGGACAGTTTTATTTTTGTCTTTGAATCTTCAGCACCTAGCAGAGAATCTTTTATACAACAGTTGTTTGCATAATCATTTAATTTATATCTAATAAATTTTGCTAATTCATCTAAATTTGAGCTAATGTCAATGCATGATACTTCTATGCAAGTAATTTTGGGAAATTCTTTTTAGAACTACTCATAGCTATCTGTACTATTTGACAATACCATGATTTTCTTTTTGAGATTCAAAAAAAAGTTGATAACTTAAAAAAAAGTTATTAGCCAAATGTCACTTACTTTTGATGGTAGGGTAATGAGGCAAAACATTTTGCATGTTTGCTAAATAAGCTTCATTTTGATGCATTTGGCTTTGCTGATTATAATAATTAAATAGCAAGTGTAAAGATTATTTATGATACATTAAAAAATGATTGGACCTTAATTGTTTCTCTGATAGAAAAAGGAAATTTTCTAGTTTAGTTTCCTTTTTTTTTTTTTAACAAAATTTGGTCCCTCATATTCAATAAATCTTTTAGAGGCCTCCTTTAAACTTGAGAGTTTCAATAAAACAAACAGCTGAAATGAAAATAGTAGCAGTGAATGACAGAAAAAGAATTCTGCCTTTGCAGTACAAATAATTTAGTCTAAATTTTACCTGCTAGCACCTTTTCATCACTTGCTCATTGCAAATGCACTTCTCACTCAGTCAACAAACATTTATTTTTTTATCTACAATGTACAAAGCATTTTGCTAAGCATTGAGTGAAATAAGAAAGTCAAGAGACAGTCCTTGCTCTCAATGAGCTCACAATCAAATCAGAAAACAATCACATAAAAACAGGCCACCTACAGGATAAATTGGACATAATCAACAAAGGAAATCCTTTGAAGGGGAATAATGACTTTAAGAAATTTGATGTAGAAGAATAGTTATATATTGGATATCATCATATACCGGAACTGAACCACTTGTATCTTTCATTTTTCCCTTACAATTCAACTGTTAGTCTTCCTAATTGCTTTTAGTTTATTTTTCTCTTAGCCTATTATAGAAGATATTGACAAATTTTATGTACTATTTAAATTTCAACATTTTTCTTTCTCTTTCTTGTGTCTCTGTTTTGATATTCTTTCTGTCTCTTCCTTCTTGCCTTTCTTTCTTTCTTCCAATCACTCCTCATGTGTCCTATTCTTTGAGGATTATTATTACTTGCTATATGTCTGGGTATTGTTATATCTGCTTCATCTCTAAATTCCATATCAGATTTGGAAGATAAGATGATCACAAAAAAATCTAAATGTTTTTAGTCTGTTGATTTCATGATAATATTGTTTTTTGCTACCAACAGCAAATTTTCTGCTTAGAAATAAAATAATGCTCAAAGTTTAAATAAGTGTATTTTATAGAAAGTCAAAAGTACATACCACACATTCAGCCACGATCGGGCAAACTTTATTATTTAAGGCAGTTATTTTTAATGTTAACTCCTTCATATCCTCCCCAAGCAATCTGATATAAGTGAAACATCTGATATGTTGTTTTAAACATATTTCCATATTTGTCATCCTGCACCAAAAAAATCAGATCAAAAGGGAAAAGAACAAGAGAAAAATAAACAATAACAACAAAAAGGTGAAAATACGTTGATCCACATTCAGTCTTCCTAGTTTTCTCTCTGGATGTAGATGGCACTTTCCTTCACAAGTTTATTGGAATTGCTTTGAATCACCTCATTGGTGAAAAGAACCAAGTCCATTATAGTTGACACAAAATCTTGTTACTATGTACAATGTTCTTTGATTCTGCTCATTTCATTAGCATCAGTTCATGCAAGTCTTTCCAGACTTTTTTTTTCTGAAGTCAGCCTGCTCATCATTTCTTATAGAATAATACATTATATCCACATCTATTACATCCATTACATCCATATGCCATAATTTATTCAGCCATTCCCCAACTGAGGGACATATACTCAATTTTTAGTTCCCTTTAAAGAGAGTTATTTTCAGGATCTATAAACTTATATCTTTGCCACATTGATAGAAAGTTGGAAAAGTTTGATCTCAAATTATTGGTTTTATTCTTTGGTAAACTTATGAAAGAATGTGTACAAAGACAGGGACAAGTGCCTGAGATGAAATCTGCTTCATTGGAGAGAATATTGTCATTGAGACCACAGATTGCCATTAGTGTTAACTTTATTTTTGCCTCATAATTAGGTAGTGGTCTGACCTTTTTTTCTGACTCCATAGATCTTCTTTAAGATAATATTCACTTTACATTAAGTGCTATAGAATGGAACTTGATCTAAATTTTAACAAGATGATCATGATGATCTTAGTGGATATAATAATAATCATAACTAGCATTTATATATCACTTTAAAATTTACAAAGTGCTTTACAGATAAAATATCTTTTGATCCTCACACCAAGTCTGGGAAGTGCAAGTTATTATTATCCCTGTTTTATAGATGAGGAAACTAGGGTACATATGAGTTGTCCACGGTTAAGTGTCTGAAGTTAGATTTGAATTCAGGTCTTTCCTGACCAGTTTCAGGTTCAACTTTCCATCCATTCTATCCATTGTCTTCCCTAAGCTTCCTCTAATATAGAGTGCTTTAAGGTCTACAAAGCACTGTACACACTTTACCTTTGATTTATTTGATTCTCATAACAACCCTATAAACTGTATCTGTATTTTAATGATGAAAAAACTGATTTTGAGTGAGGTTATGTGACTATTTATGGTCTCACACTTGATAAGCATTTGAAACAGGATAAGATCAATGCTCAACCATGCCATGCTGATTTTACAATATATTGGTCAACATGATTAGGCAACAGAGTGAGACCATAATTATTAAAATCACATACACATATAAAAGGTTTGCTGATGCCTTTTTTATTTTGGCTTAATGCCTCTAAAATTGTATTTGAGCTTGTGTTATCTTTATACAAGTGTGCATGTAATGTCTGTTTGATAAGTGTCTTCTCACACCCTGAGGTCTTTTATAGGCAATTTGCATTCCACAATGAGAGAAATCAGCTGGAGAGGGTTTATTGTTTTGTATAATAGAGAGGAGTGTGAAAATATTCTAGTCCTACAGATGGTATTGCTCATTAGTCCTAAACATATACATGTAGAAGTATTGTTTTATCTTAACAAATGCAGCCACACACACTCGTAGTCCAAACTTTTTTCTCTGGGTAAAGTCACAGTTTGATGGGCTTCCAATCATCATTCAGATTGCTTTAAAGATAGGACAGGAGAGAGTATTTCTTTGAACTTTTATGTGCAAAATGCTGTCATGTTATTAGAAAGGAAATTCTTCCTTTTATTAGATTCTTAGAATAAAGAATTGTAATAGGCCTCTAATTAAATCAGAACTTTTTTTTTTCTTTTTTAGAAGCAAACTGTAAATAAAGAACTATGAAATTAGTCAGCACCCTGACTGATGAATCCCCTCTTGCATGGGAGCACATATGCATAGGAGCCAGGGTTATGATTGTGCAGTTAGAAACTGAAAGATAGAGGCTTTGGCAAAAGGAAACAAAACAAAACAGAACACCACATGCACATAAATACACATTCACACATGTGAAAAAGTCTTGAGCATAAACTTCAGAATCCCTGAAATTTCTAAACTTAGCCTGATTTTTGCATCCTCCTGTCTTTATGGTTGCGTATTTGCTTCTAAAAGTAGCCTGTGGATATGTGAAAAGACTCTCACTGATCAGTAATGAAAATTCATGTGAAATAAATGCCACTTCCCAATTTAAATTGGTGTTTATTTATATTTGTACAGGCAGTCTGAAAGGCAGGATGAAGCATTTCAAAAATCCTTTTGGCGGATAGCAGGAATAAACCTAAATTTCTACCAAAGCTGTTGTTTTGTAAATTTGTAAATTGGTATTTTTCTTTTTCTTGAATATATCAGATGAGATTAAGCAATTAGGAGTAAAAATTTACTAAGATGACTGTACTTTTATTATTATTGATTATAATTAAAATTAAAAAATTCATTGATATTATTCATTGATGTATTGAATTTTCATCATTCACAAAACATTTCTCCTTGCTTTTACTATCCCCTTCAAAATTATTAATTACTATCCCTGTTATTTGCTATAAAATAGTTTCAGATGAGCAAAAATAATTCCTAAGTGAAATTCTAAGGAAAGCTTAGTGTTCACTTTAGTCAGACTTATAAAACCAGGAGTATCTATATTTAATGCAATATTTTCCCCATTTCAATGTTTTCTCAAGAATAAATGATCTCATTGCTGCAAATTGTTTCCACATTCAGGAAGTTAAGCCAACTGATCTATGGATCAGGCTGTCACTGTTGTGAATATGCCTGATAAGGGATATTGCCTCTCTCCCTTTCTGAGATTTTCCGTAGCCAATCTATAAAAATACCTCCCCCCCCAGCTTTTAAATCAGTTTCTAACCAAATACTTGTATCCCACAGTTTACTGTATTGTCATCAGGGAGAACTATAGACTCAGAAAAGCAGGAGATGGGATTTGTGGGGCACAGAAATGTAATTCTGGGATGTTTGGTTACCTGGGTGGCTTTCACTGTATGTATGTGTTCCACCATACTGCAAATGTCCCTCTGGAGAGATCTGCAGGATGCTAAAGACTACAGCATACTCCAAAAGGTTGAAATAGTATTGTTCCACATTCTGTTTTTATTTCATCCAATCAGGCACTATTAAACAACTACTATAATACATGCTCCATGTTAAATATTGAGGATACAAAGACCAATTACATTGTCCTTGATTTCAAAGACTTTAACATGGGAAACAAAATGGATACTTATCATTACACAAATTAACATATAATACAGGGTATTACACACATTGCCCTTCTGAGTGTAATCTGAACCACATACAAATGGAATTGGAAAATATTTTAACCTCCATTTAGAACTTATTCTAGATGATGGAAGATCTTTTTCTAAATTATTTAGCATTATTATTTTTACTGTATTGCTTTTACTTTTTCATATTATCAACAGTTATCATTGAATAAGGAATCTTTCTCCAAGTAGATTTGCTCTTGAGCTTCTCCAATTCTGGAAAACTGAATTATTGATTTTTTTTTCTAATCTAGCCTTTTCCATGGATTTCTTTTCAGTTTGTTTGTTAAACAAGAACAAATAATTTGAATTAAAGAATTATTTTTTCTCTGTCACAGATCTTTTTCATTTTTCCTTGATATTCTAGATATTTTGTTGCTTCATATAATATATTTTGTATAGATCTATCAAACAAGCCTTTGGCATCTTACTTGGCATAGTGCCAATCTATAAATAAATTTAGTCAATATTGCCATTTTTTATGATATTGGCATGACTCAACTATGAACAATACACTTCTTTCTGAATGTCTTCTTTTATTTCTAATGATATAACTTTAATTTTTTTAATCCTTCAGTACACCTTAGTAGAATGTCTAAAAATGTTGCTCCTGCATTATGCAATTTAAATGTGATTTCTCTTGTTATTTTTCCTGGTTTTGTTATTCCCATATAGAAATTCCTAAATAGAAATGCCATTTTTTTGTAGATTTTTTTTTTGCATTTTGCAACTTTACTAAAGATATTATCTTAGTTTCTTTGCTTATTTTCTGGGGTCTTCTAAGAAAACCATCATACTTCCCACAAATAAGAATAATTTTGCCTTTTCTTTATCCATGTTTATGTCTTTACTTTCTTTTGTTTTAGTTATTGTTATTGTGACTTTTTTTAGAACTATCAACTAATATCAAGGAGAAAGGATATATTATTTCTTTACTCTTATTTATTATAAAAATCTAGTGTTTATTGCAACTAATACTAGTTTGAGGAACTAGATATAAAATGGAGTCACATTTTCATTTAACTTATCCTAACTTAATTGTGGGGTCTGAGAAAGAGAGAAACAGAGAGAAAGAGAAATAGACAGACAGACACAGAGACAGAAACAGAAAAAGACAAAGACAGAGAAAAAAAGATAACAGTGGGAGAATAATTTAATTTGAACTAGTGATTCTGCTCAACCTTTTATTCAATATATGTACCTTGAACATGAAGTGAATGGATTGTTTCATCAAATGGTTTCAGTCCCATGTGCTTTTCATAATGTCCATAGCATACCATATTGAGTGTAATTCTGGAATCCCTCTTTGCCATAAGCACGGAGTTTATTAATTATTTTTGGATTCATAAGAAATAAAAGAGGTAACCTTAATTGTCCTTTTTAGCATTCTTTCTCAGCTAGAAGGTCACTGCTGTTTTCCTTTTTCTTGCCTTTGAATTAGATTGAGTTAGGTCAATGACCTCTTTTATACTAATTTTTCTTCATAATTTCATATATAAATTGTTCTGTATCTTGCTCTCAATTTCTATGTGGCATTGAACATTGCGTAGAAGTCAATGTAATTTCTTTGGTTTGTTTAGTATTTGATGCCTAGAAAAACATGTAGTCAAAATAAGAACTTTCAATATCCTAAAAAGAATTTAGCTCTAAGCAGTTGAATGGCACAGTGGACAGAATACTGGAAAAGAGTAAGGAAGATTTGAGTTGGAATCTTACCTCAGCAGAATGACCATGGGTAAGCCCTTAGTCTTCTCATCTGAAAAATGGAAATAATAACAATACATAGGCTGCTGTTCGGATCAAATGAAATATTATGTGTTTATAATGTTCTGAAAATCTAAAACACTATATAAAAGCTATTTGTGATTATGATTATGCTCACATCCTATTCAAGTTTGGATCACATTTCTGTGAATTTATAATGTCTGTTCAAGATGTAGATTTACTGATAGATTAGATATTTGTCTGTTTGACTATATATAATAACCCATTACAAATAGCATTCTTCCTCTCAACTTTCTTTTCCAATGTGAGTTAGAATAAACTATCTGCTTATCAATTTCATTTAGGATCCTCTGTAATGTTCTGGATGTTAATACAATGATGTCTGGAGGATCTTAACCATGATAAGAAACCCAGCTTATTATGCTTGATTTTTTCCATGGAAATAATTTTTAGTAAGAATATGATTTCCTATTTTATGAATCAGGTACTGAATGAGGCTTTAGCTTTTGACTTTAAAGAATTACTGTATGATTTTGACTTATGCTTGGAATACAGCCTTTTGCAGGACACAGTTTTAGGGGAAAATATGTTCTACTGGATCAAATGCATTTTTGAAATAGTCAAGAATCAATAGCAGCAGCATCAGATCTTACATACTTTATATCTTTTAGTCAATTATTCAAACGAATAGATGCCTTCTGTGTATCATTGTGTGTGTGTGTGTGTGTGTGTGTGTGTGTGTGAGAGAGAGAGAGAGAGAGAGAGAGAGAGAGAGAGAGAGAGAGTCTATCTGTTTCCTTTCATATTCTGATTAAGTGTACCCTTAATGTATATTTGGATTTTTCTCCTTTTTTTTTTTTTGGCAATAACAAGGTCTGATAATTCTACTAATGTCTTTCTTATGTTTTTCTGATTAGTAAATTTATTCATACTGCTTTAATTCATTTGTGATATCACTTTTTATGTCTAAATCATTTATCCATTTTAATCTTATTTTGGTACAACAAAGTGAAATGTTTGTCTATGCCTAGTTTCAGCCAAACTGCTTTCTAGTTTTCCCAGAGATTTTTGTCAAATAGTGACTTCTTACCACAAAAGCTTAGATCTTTGGGTTTATCAAATCCGAGATGACTTACAGGCATTTATTACCTGTGTACCTGATATGTTTTTTAGTAATCCAGCACTTTATTTCTCTCTCTCTTTTTTTTTTTTTTGAAGTAATTGTGGTTAAGTGATTTGCCCAGAGTCACACAGCCAGGAAGTGTTAAGTGTCTGAGGCCAGATTTGAACTGACTGAACTGAAGTCCTCCTGACTTCAGTTCTATCCACTCTATCCCCTACACCAAATAGCAGCCCCTAGCACTCTATTTCTTAGAGCCAATGGTGGATTGTTTTGATGATTAGCATTTTATAATATAATTTGAAACATTTTACTGATAGGTTCCTTCCTTCACATTCTTTGAAATTTATTCCATTGATAGTCTTCATTTTTGCTTTTCCTAGTGAGTTTTATTATTTTTTGGCTTTATTAAATAATTCTTTGGTAGTTTTATTGATATGATAATGAATAAATTAATTTAGGTAGGTCATTTTCATTACATTGGCTTGGCCTATCAATGAGCACTTAGTATTTTTCTAGTTGTTAGATCTATCCTTTTTTGTATGAAAAATGTTATACAAGTGTTTTCAGATAGTCCCTGAGTTTGTCTTGGAACATAGACTCCCAAATATTTTATAATTCTGAAGTTATTTTAAATGTGATATCTCTTTATCTTTTGCTTCTAGGTTTTGTTGGTAATATATAGTTTATGTGGGTTGATTTGCTAAAGTTGTTAAATACTTCATCTAATTTTACTTGTTTTTCTAGGGTTCTCTAAGTATTCTATCAATCATCTTCAATTTAAATTTCTTGTCTAGTTCCTATTGCTAGTATTTCTAATAAAATATTGAATAATAGTGGCGATAATGGTCAACACTATTTCAACACTGATCTTGTTGGTAAGACTTCTACCTCATGCTTATTATAGACAATACTTGCTTTTCTTCCTAGATAGATGCTACATATCATTTTAAGTGATGATCCATTTATTCCTGTGCTTTTTAGTGTGTTTAAAAGAAATGAATGTTGTATTTTTTAAAAAAAACTTTTTTTCTGTATTGACAAAATCATGTACCTTTTGTTGTCCGTTATGTTGATTGTTTCCCCAATATTGAATTAGTCTTGCATCCCTGTTATAAATCCTACCTGGTCATAGTGATCTATCTTTGTTATGGGTTGCTGTAATCTCCTTGTTAGTATTTTACTTAAAATTTTTACATTGTTGTTAATTAATGAAATTAGCCTATAGTTTTTCCTCAGTTTTTGCTCTCCTTGGTTTAAGTATCAAAACCATATTTATTTCATAACAGGAATGTGGTAGCATTTCTTCTTTGCCTATTTCTTCAAAGAGCTTGATTTGGTTTTGTTATTTACTTTTTAAAATCAAATTAATCAAGTTATTCTATTTTATTATTTCCTCCCATAAAATCAACTCGAATTTTATTTATTAATTCAATGGATTTTTTAAACTTTCAGTTTTATTAATCTATTCTTTGATTTTCATCATTTCCATTTGGGTGTTTAATTGGTGATTTATTATTTTTTTTGAGTTTTTTTATTACGTGCTCAATTCATTCATCTGTTCTTTCTCTCTTTTATTGTTGAATACTTTTAGAAATATAATGTTTGTCTGTCATTCTCAAAGAGGACTATTATTTCAAGGAAAAGATATATGAAAGTTAATTTGGACTTGGTGAGGCAGGAGTGTTCAAAGTCATTAGACTTATTTTCTCTTCCAAGGCCATCTTGGTCCCATGACAAAAAATAGATCAGGATGACTGGAGTTTGCTCTGGATGTAATGGGAGATCTTGGATTATTTTTAAAGAGATATAAATTTTCCCCTAAGTATGTCTTTGGCTTCATGGCACAAATTCTGTCACTTTATTTCATTGGTTTAATTCTATTTAAGAAAATCATTGATCGTTTCTATGATTCATTCTTTAATGCAGTTTTTTTGATTATTTAATTTCCATTTTTTGAATTAGATTATTTTATTTCCAATTAATTTTTAGTCTCTGCTTCCATGACCCTTTATTGAATGTAATTATTTTGCATTAAGATCTGAAAAAAACAAATTGAATATTTATACCTTTTTGCATTTGGTTGTGAGGTTTTTATGCCTAACACAGGGTCTATGTTTGTGAAGGTGCCATATACATCTGAGAAAAAGGTATACTACTTTCCATTCTTATTCAATTTCCTCTAGAGGTCTATCATATCTAAGTTTTTAAAAACTGTATTCATCTCTTTAATTTTTTTATTATTTATTTTATAGTTATATTTATCTAGTTCTGAGAGAGGAAACTTGAGGTCATTTACTAGCATAGTTTTACTGTCACCTTCCTCTTGTAATTCATTCAACTTTTCCTTTAAAAATTTGGATGCTATGCTTTTTGGTAGATTTTCAATATTGATATTATTTCATTTTAAATTAGGTTCATTTTTGCTTTTCTCTTTTCTGATATCAAGATTGCTACCCTTGCCTTTTCTTTTTTTCAGCTGAAACATAATAGTTTCTATTCCAGTAACCACAAAAGGCTGGATCCCTGCCTCGCTTAATCTGTCTTCCATTTTATCAGTCTCCCTATCTTCTTGTCCCCTTCCCCTCTGACTTCCTTGTTGGATAATATAAATTTCTATACTGAATTGAGTGTAAATATATTCTTCTCTCTTTTAGCCAACTTAGATGAGAATGATATGTAAGCATTCGTTGCTTTCTCTCCCATCATTTCTCTCTCCCCTAGTAAGAATCTTTTTTTTGACAGATTTTTTAATTTGTTTATTTTAACACACATTTCTGTATGAATCATTTTGAGAAAGAAAAAATTGGACAAAAAGGGGAAAAATCATGGGAGAGATAAAAAACAGAAAAAAAGAAGTGAATATAGCATGTTTTGATTTTTATTCAATCTCCTTAGTTCTTTTTTCTGGAGGCAGATGGCATTTTCTGGGTCCAAAGTCTATTGGGATTGCTTTGAATCATTGAATCACTGAGAAGAACCAAATCTTTCATAGCTGATCATTGCACATTCTTGCTGTTATTTTGTACAATATATTCCTGTTTCTTCTTGTCTCACTCAGCATCAGACCATGTAAATATTTACTGGCTTTTATAAAATCACCTTGTTTGTCATTTTTATAGAACAATGATATCCCATTCTTGTACTTGTCCATGGCTTGTTCAGCTATTTCCCAACTGATGGTCATCTATTCTTTTTTCTATTTTTCTACTACCACAAAACAGCTGCTGCAAACATTTTTGCATATGTGCGTCCTTTTCCCTCCTTTAAGATTTCCTTGAGATATAGGCCCAGTAGAGATACTGCTGGAACAAAGGGTATGCATATTTTGATAGCCATTTGGGCATAGTTCCAAATTGGTCTCCAGAATGGTTGGATCGTTTCACTACTCTACCAACAATGCACTAGTATCTCAATTTTCTCACATCCCCTTCAACATTTATCATTATATTTTCCTTTCATCTTAACCAATCTGAGAGATGTAAGATGGTATCTCACAGTCATTTTAATTTGCATTTCTCTAATCAATAGTGATTTAGAGCATTTTTTCATATAAATCTAATTGACTTTAATTTAATCATCTGAAAATTGTTTGTTCATATCCTTTGAACATTTATCAATTGGGGAGTTGTATTCTTATAAATTTAACATAATTCTTTATATATTTTAGAAATACAACCTTTAAATGAAATACTGCCTGAAAAGATTTTTTCCCAGCTTTGTACTTTTCTTTTAATCTTGTCTCTGTTGGTGTTCTTTGTTCAAAAAGTTTTTAATTTAATGTAATCAAGGTTGTCCATTTTGACTTTTATAATGTTCTTTAGTTCTTTGGCCATAAATTCCTCCCTTCTTTAAAGATCCAATAGGTAAATTATCTCTTTTTCTCCTAATTTGTTGATGATATCATTTTTTTATGCCCAAGTCATGTATCCATTTTGATGTTATTTCTGAATAGGGTGTGAAATGTAGGTCTATGCCAGTTTTCTGACAGATTTTTTCCAATTTTTCCAGCAATACTTGTCAAATAGTGAGTTTTTATTCCTGAAGCTGAAGTATGGAGGCTAATCAAAGACTAGATTACTATAGGCCTTTATTATTGTATCATGTGTATCTAATCTATTCCACTGATCCATCATTATATTTCATATCCAGAAATATTATATACTTATAATATAGTTTTAGGTTTGGTACTGCTAAACCACCATCCTTTGTATTTTTTTTAATTAATTCCCTTACCATTTGTTCTTCCAGATGAATTTTGTTAATTTTTTCTAGGTTTATAAAATAATGTTTTGGCATTTTGGTTGGTATGGCACTGAACAAGTAGACCAATTTAGGCAGAATTGTCCTTTTTATTATATTAGCTTGGCCTCACCATGAACAATAGATATTTTCCCCATTGTTTAGATCTGACTTTATTTGTGTGAGAAGTATTTTGTAATTGTGTTCATATATTCTTGGCTTTATTTTAGCATGTAGAACCCCACATATTTTATTTTGTCTACCATAATTTTAAATGGAGTTTCTCTTTCTATTACTGATGGACTTTGTAATATATAGAAATGCTGATGATTTGTGCAAATTTATTTTATATCCTGCAATTTTGCTAAAGTTGTGAATTGTTTCCAGTAGATTTTTTGATGGTTTTCCAGGATTCTTTAAAGTTCATCATATACTCTGTAGAGTGATAATTTTATGTCCTCATTGATTCTTCTAATTTCTTTAATTCCTTTTCTTTTGTATTGCTAAATCCAGGATTTCTAATACTGTGTTGAATAATAGTGGTGATAATGGGCATCCTTGTTTCACCCATGATCTTTTTGGGGATGTGTCCAGCTTCTCTCCATTTCAAATAAGGCTTGCTATGGGCTTTAAGACAGATACTGCTTCTTATTTTAAAGAAAACTCCCTTTATCCCTATGCTCTCTACTGTTTTTAATAGAAATAAGTGCTGTATTTTGTCAAAAATATTTTTTCAGCATCTATTGAGATTATCATATAATTTCTGTTGGTTTTGTTATTGCTATGGTCAATAATAATAATAATAGTTTTCTTGATATTGAATTAGCCCTGCATTCCTGACATAAATTTCACTTGATCACAGTGTATTATCCTGCTGGTAATTTGCTGTAATCTCTTTGCTAAATTTTTATTTAAAATTTGTGCATCAATATTCATTAGGGAGATTGGTCTGCCATTTCCTTTTTCTGTTTTAGTACTTCCTGGTTTACATATCAGTATCATATTTGTGTCATAGAAAAAAAATAGGCAGTACTCCTTCTTTACATATTTTTCCAAATAGTTTACATAGTATTGGAATTAATGTTTCTTTAAATGTTTGGTAGAATTCACTTGTTAATCCATCTGGTCCTGGAGATTTTTTCTTATGAAGCTCATTAATGACTTGTTCAATTTCTTTTTCTAAAATGGGACTATTTGAGTAATTTATTTCCTCTTCTGTTAACCTGAGCAATTTATATATTAAAAACTATTGTTTGTGCATTTATTTTATGTGAGATAATGTTTTTCTATTCATTTTCTTCCTCTCCCCTTCTGCCAGGGCATTTTTCTTTCTCTTTCACGTCTTTTTAGTTTTTAGAACATCTCAACATAATCAAGTCACATTCATACCCTCTAACTGTGGAGTATAATGATAAAGTTCTTAGGAATTACATATATTATCTGCCCATAAAGGAATGTAAACAGTTTAACCTTATTGATATACTTTGTTTTGATGGTTTGCTCATTTTTCTAGCCTATTCATTGTGTTTGAATTTTACGTTAAATTTGACTGTTTCTAGGATTAAAATAAGGATGGGAACAGACTGTCTTAATCTTTAATAAGCTTTTCTTTTGCATTGCTGTTTTTTAGTGCTAATACTGGGGATTTGGAAGGTTTCAGTGTTTGTGTGGTCTGGGGGAAATGTGGTCATGATTTTCCTGGTCTGTACCCTGGCTCTTCCTGAGGAAGGACTCTTGATCTCTTGCAGTTCCAAACTATACTATTCATCCAGGGCACTGCTCCACTGACACTTAAAATAGTAAACTTTTCAGAGTCCCTGAGTGTTTGGAACTCCAAGTATGCCTTTCCATGCAGAAACTGTGACCTATGGCAATAATGGAATTGCTAAACATTGCCCTGTCCTCCATTCAGTGCTAGCAAAGGTCAGTTGCCAGATCCTCTTACTATCTCTGATTTGATACTGCTAAAACTGTTATTGTTGCTTCACACCTTGTGATACTGCTATGTGGGCTCCATACAAGCCTCTATCCCAGTATCACAGATCTCTCCTTCCAAAATCCTAAGATATCTTGGGATGGGAAATGTCTCACTCCAACCTTTTGTGGCTCTGCCACTCCAGAATTCACCTTGAGGAATAATTTTAAAATTTTTTGGAGAGGGACATTCAGAGAACTTGTCTACTTCCTGTATTACACTATCTTGGCTCTACCCCAAGAAGTCTTCTTTAGAAAACTTTTTGTTAATAGAATTTTACTTTTCCCCAATTTCATAGAAGATTTTTTAGAATTCATTTTTACACAATTTTGAGTTCTAAACTTTTCCCCTTCCCTCCCTTTTCTACAGATGGTAGGAAGTTTGAAGTAGTTTTGTAAGTATGACATCATATAAAATCTATTTCTAAATTAGTCAAAGTTGCAAAAGAAGAAACAGATCAAAATGGAAAAACATGAGAAAGAAATAAGTGGAAAAATATGCTTCAATATGCATTTTGAGTCCATGAGTTCTTTCTCTGGTTATGGATAGAATTGTCCATCATGAGTCCTTTATAATTATTTTGTGTTATTGGTTGTAGAAAAGAGCTGAGCCAATCATAGTTGACTATCACACAATGTTGTAGACACTGTGTACAATGTTGTGCTGGTTCTGCTCATTTCACTTTGCATCAGTATATGCAAATTTTTTAGGTGTTTCTGAAATCTGCCTATTTATCAATTCTTATTGCACAATAGTATTCCATTACACTCATATATCACAACTTGTTCAGTCATTCCCCACTTAATGGGTATTGTCTCTTTTTCCAATATTTTGCCTTCATGAAAATAATTGCTATAAATATTTTTGCACATGTAGGTTCTTTTCCATTTTTATGATCAATTTGGGATAAGACCTACTAGTAGTATTCCTGGATCAAAGAATATGCACAATTTGGTTGCCCTTTGAGAATAACTTCAAATTGCTCTCCAGAATGATTGGATCAGTTCATAATTCCATCAACATTGCGGTAGTGTTCCAGTTTTCCCACATTATCTCTAAGATTTATCCATTTTCTATTTTTTATATTAGCCAATTTGTTAGGCATGATATGGTACCACAGAGTAGTTTTAATTTTCATTTCATTAATCAAAAGTGCACTTTTTCATATGACTATATGAAGCTTTGGTTTCTTCATCTGAAAATTGCCTGTTCATATCCTTTGACCATGATTCATTTGGGGAACGGCCTGTATTCTTATAAATTTGATTCAGTTCTCTGTATATTTGAGCAATGAGGCCTTTTTCAGAGGCACTTGCTGTAGAGATTATTTCCTAGATTTCTGTTTTCCATCTAATCTTTACTGCATTGGTTTTGTTTATACAAAAGCTTTTTAATATAATACAATAAAACAATAGATCAAAATGATCTATTTTGCATTTTGTAATGTTCACTATCTCTTATTTGATCATAATTTATTTCTTAGCTCAGTTTTTTTTGTTTCAGTTTTGTTAATTTCACCTTTGATTTTCAGGACTTCCAATTTGTTGCTCAATTGGGGATTTTAAATTTTTTTTGCAAGTTCTTTTTAGTTGCATGCCCAATTCTTTCATCTGTTCTTTTTCCATCTTGTTATTGTAAGAATTTAGAGAAATAAAATGTCCCTTAAGCAGTGCTTTAGCTGCATCCCATAAATTTTGATATGTTGTCTCATTGTTGTCATTGTCTTTAATGGTATTATTGTTTCTATGATTTGTTCTTTGATCTATTTATTCCTTAGGATTATATTGTTTCATTCCCTGTTAATTTTTAATCTATCTTTCCATTGTCCTTTGCTGAGTCTCATGTTTATTGCATTATAATCTGAAAATAATTAATTTTGTATTTTGGCTTTTTACATTTGATTTTGAGATTTTTATGCCCTATTACATGGTCTATTTTCTTATAAGTGCCATGTGCTGCTGGGGGGGAGGGCTTTTTTCTTTCTGCTTCTATTTATTTTTCTTCAAAAGTCCATCATTTCTATCTTTTCTAATATTCCATTTACTTCTCTAGTTTATTTTTTTCATTGGATTTATTGAATTCAGAAAGGAAACAGTTATGTTCACCCACTAGTATAGTTGTGCTCTCCATTTCTTCCTATAATTCATTTAACTTCTCCTTTAAAAAGGTGGATGTTTTACCACTTGGTAAATATGTTTAATATTGCTATTGGTTCATTGTCTATGGTACCTATTCACATGTTGTTTCCTTCCTTATCTCATTTAATTAGGGGCACCTTTATTTTTACTTTGTCTGAGATCAGGATCACTACTCCTGTTTTGTTTTGTTTTTAAATTATGTCTGAAGCATAATAAATTTTGTTCCAGTCACTTAATTTTTTTCTGTGTATGTTTCTGCTTTGTGTATTTCTTATAAACAACATCTTGGAGGATTCTGTTTGTTTTGTTTTTTAACCCTCCCTGCTACTGCTATCACTTCCATTTTATGCAAGAGTTCATCCAATTCACATTCATAGTTATGATTATCACCTGTGTATTTCCCTCTATTCTATTTTTCTACTTGGTGATCTCTTTTTCCTTTCCTCTTGTCCCTCCTCACCAGTGTTTTGCTTCTAACACCTCCCTTGATCTATTCTCCCTTCTGTGTATTCCTTAATATTCTATGCTTTTACTTCTCTGTTGGATGAAGTATATGTATATATTCAATTGATTGTGTATAATATTCCTTCTTTAAACCACTTCTCCTTTGTCTTTGGGATTTTGCTTATATGTGTTTTGACATTGTTGTCTTCTCAGTTTGTGTCTTGTTCTTCCCTGTTACCATAGTAACTATCTATGATCAGTTTCTTTGTTATTTTTTGCTCATCTCTCTCTCTCTCTCTCTCTCTCTCTCTCTCTCTCTCTTTGTTTCTGTTTCTTCTCTCTCTCTTTATCTTTCTCTATTCTTTTTTTTCTTTCATTTGAATTTAACCTCTTCTTCAAGTGTGGTAAGAGCATTGTTTCAGGTTTCTTTTACCATTGGCTACTTAGCTATTCACCTGCTGCTGCAATGATGTTGCCTTGAGACCTATGGCATATCTTCATTTCTGATGATGATTGAAGGGGTGAGGTGACAGGTGATTGGTGTTGTTGGAGGCTGTAGAGGGTCTGACAATTTATTCGCTGTTGAGCTGGAGTTTGAGTGGTAATGTCTGTGGTGTGCTTGGCCAGGTGGAATGTTTATGTATTTCCACAGGGCTACACTGAAGCACGGGTCTATCCTTTGGAGGATGCCTGTTTCTCTGTGCTGAGACATGTAGAAGTCTGGCCACTGATGAATGCCTTATTGTCCAGGGCTGTGCTGAGGCATAAAAAGTATGGCTACTGGGAAATGCCTATTTGGTTCAGCTACATTATGGTGATTCTTAGAGTTGGAATCTGCATGCTTTTCTGGTATAATATAATGGAATTATTTGAAAGCAAATAATTAGAGTTATGAAATTGGAAAACACATAGGATTTGGGGCTGATCAATATTATTTCTGTAAATATAGTAAGATACAATTTTAGAACTGGAAAAGATCTTGGAATCATTTAATCTAAATAGCTTATTTTATATTTGGAAAAATCAGTCAAAAAGTATTAATTAAGTAATTACCATATGGTGGTTGCTATGTTATTCTCTGGGAATACAAAGACAAAAGCAAAACAACTCCTACCTTTAACAATTTTATATTCTAAGGGAAAAAGCAAAGATATATCCAAGTGTGAATAAAATGCATACAAAATAAAAAGAAAGTAACCTTGGGGAAGAAGACATTACCATCTGCAGGAACCAGGAAAAGGCCTCATATTGAAGCTAGTAATTTAGCTAAATTTTGGAGGAAACCAGAAATTCTAAGAAACTGAGGTGAGGATAATGTTAATTCCAGGCATGGGGACAGTTAATATAAAGGAAGATTCAATGTACATTATGAGGAATAGCAAGAAACCCAAGGTCAGTTTGACTAGACTGTGAAATGTATTGAGGAAAACATTGTATACTAATATTGGGAAAACATGATGGAGCTTGACTGTTAACAACTTCAAGACACATTAAGAATTTAATATTTGATCCTAGAAATAAAACAGGGAGCATAATAAAGAAGCTATTGAAAATATTATAGGTGAAAGGATAAGAGAGGCTGGACTAGACTAGTGAGCAAGTTAGTGGGAAGAAAGGGATAGATGTTAGATCATTATGATGATGATTATTATTAACAATAATTATGATAATAAATAACATTTATATAGTATTTTAATGTTGAATACACTTTGCAAATATCTCAATTCTCACAACTCTGAGAGGTTATTATCTATTTTTATAGATGAAGAAACTGAGGCAGATACATGTTAAATAAGTTGTCCAAGATCACATGGATATTAAGAGGCCTCAAGGGACCAGAGACCTACTCATAATTACAATGACAGAGGAAAGCTAATGCTTTTGAATGCAAGAGAACAGGGTCCTTCCTGACCACAAAAGTGAACATGAATATAACATGTTATTATGGTGACAGACAAAATCAAGACACAAACTCAGAATAAGACAATGAATTTTCTTCTTGAAGGCACATATCCTACATGGAGAAATGGAGATTTAATTAAATAGATGAATTCCAAGCATTCCTGATGAAAAGAGCAGAACTAGATAAGAAAATATTGTCATTCAAACACAAGATTCAAGAGAATCATAAAAAGGTATACATGATAGAGAAATAATAAGGGACTTATTAAAGTTAAACAGTTTATATTCCTGTATAAGAAAATGATACATGTAAAAACTTTATCATCATCAGAGCAATTGGGAGTCTACTTAAAGCATAGGGGTCTATGGATATTATGTTGAGTTCTCAAAAGAACAATGAAAAGGTAAGACAGAAGGATAAAAGAGGAGAAAGGGGAAAGGAGAAATAACAAAAGAGGTACCCAAGGAAGAATTTTTACAATGGAAAAGAAAATGAGAGGGAGAGCAGGCAATGCTTAAATCTCATTCTCATCTGAACTGACTTAAGGAAGGAAGAATCTTTATGTACATATACATATACACACATATATTATTTATATGTATATGTGTGTAAGTGTATATTAACATGTGTGTATCTGTGCATTTGGTTACACAAGAATATATATATATATATATATGTATATATATATATATACATATATGTTTATATATAAACACACATACAAATACAAATTCATTTTCCCAGAAAGTGAAATAGGAAGGAAAAGAACTTAGAAAAAGAAGGGGGTAATAAGAGGGAGGATAGATTAAGAAAGGCAAGCAAAAATTGAGCATAGAGAGAGAAGAGAGGAAGATCGAGGATAGAGCTTTGGAATATTCCCAGACTTATGGGTCATGACAAAGATGATGACCTATGTCTATGATCAGGAGACTGAGTGACAAAGAAGATGCCCCCAGAGATTCATAGAGCTGTGTCAAAACTTCAGTCAATATGAACTAAAGGCCTACTAAATGTGGCTATTTGCCACAGTGTAGGATGTGATTTCTATGGAAGATAATGTATGCATCTCTCCAACTTATCTTTAGTTGAAGGGAATTCAAAGAAAGCTGAAGGATCAGACTCTGCTTCATACCATCAGGCTTAAAAATTCCCATCCACCTGTTTACTGGCAAATATAGCAAACTGAGATATCACTTATTTATTTCAACATTATTTTATTCATCCAATCCTATTAAAACTTTAATTTTTGAAACTTGAACCAGAGTACCCTACCCACTACCATCATCACTGGTTTGGGTTATGACCAGAATTTTGACCTATCTACTGCTTCACTGTAACTTTCTATGATTCTCTAAGATGTGCAATCCAAAACTTCCATGCTCTCTCTTGAGATGAGTTTCAGGAATTCACTCTTTCTGTTCTAAGACTATATCCTCCAGAACTGATATCTTCCCAGTACTTTGACTTCATCCTATTGTATCTTGTAAATACTGCACATGAAACTTTTCCCCCACTCTCAAAAAATCGAAAGTTTTCTTTTCATGCCTCAGAATCCCAGATTCTACATCCCAGAACAGTTTCACCAAAACAATACTGGATTTCCAGTGATAGGCCATGGGTTTGTATCTATCTATTCTCCGTTTCTTGCTCTCTCTCTCTCTCTCTCTCTACATATATATATGTATGTATTTATATTATCTATAAGTATATATGTTTATATATATGTATATATATATATATATATCTTCTAAAATATGAGGTGTTTGGATGAGATCAGAACTGTGTAATGCAAGGGAGAGTATGCCTGAGGGTGGCCCAAAACTGATTAAAATTTAATTGGGAACCATTTAACAAAATGGTTAAAAATACAATATAATTGAGATAATGTTAAGATGTAATTTTCTATGTCACTGGGAGCTTTATATATGTTTCAGCTTTCCATCATTTATTTGAGTTTGACACCCTTCAACTTGATCATAGTTCAATTACTGTCTAGATCTAAATATATGATACTAGCCTCTCCCAAGGTCTCACAATGTGACCATGAAAGGTGAATCTTCTTTACTTAGTCTCAAAACTTTGGTCTTTTATAATAAATTAATCAAAACTTCAAAGGGAAATGAAACCTGAGAAATACAGATGTTTTACCTCGTACTCTCTTGCTTTATGTATTAATGTTTAGAACATGGAATCAAAGAGAAACTATTGCCCTGTGTGCTCTCTTAGACTTGACTGATTTATCAGGAACAAGAAAATTCTGGATACTATACTATTGTACTAGGGATTGTGTGTGTGTATTTATTTATGTATATTTATAAATACTCTCAGTGTGGAGTATGTATACATGAAGTAGTGTGTCTGATAAAGAAGACAGAAAAAATTAATAAAAATTAAAACTAAGGAAATTATACAAAAGAAGAAGTCATGACTCTTATGGGTGGATCACACATTTTCTTAAAGCAATTTAGAGCACCAGAAATAGACCTGAAATGAGTTACTCATGCTAGAGTTTAGGAATATGGCTGTTAATAATACCAAGAGATATCATACTTGACAAGAACTTGCATGAGACACTGAAACCAGGGTTTATGTTTCTGCCTATGTGATGTGACTAACCAATTTATAAAAAAGTACAAGTGAGATAATGTATGTAAATTGCTTTGTTGTTATATTGACACATGATATAAATAGTAATTACCATCATCATGATATCAACTCTTTGAGGGCAAGGAATGCCTCACTTTTGTCCTTGTTTCTCCAATACCAGGCACATGGTAGGAGCTTAATAAAAGCTTTTTTTCTGGCTAGCATCATCATTAATAAACTAGCAATCAAAGTCTTTTAATGTTCCAGTCACAATTTGAAGTGATGTAAATACAAAGGAAAAGCAAAAAAATTACTGCTCTCAAGGAGTTTATATTTGAATTGCTATTATAGTTGAATAATAAGAGATAAGTGCTAGATTAAAGATTTACCTAGAGTAATGAAGTGTTGTGTACATACCAAGGCAAGTGATGTGTCCAAAGTAGGCTTGAACCCAGATCTTCCTTACTTTGAGGCCAACACTGCATCTACTCTGTCATGCTGTTTATATTAGCATAATAATAAACAAACAAAATAAGGTTTCTCTCTCTATATATATATATACATATATATTCCTATTTCTTTTAGTTTTAGAATTAGGGTCTTTGTTTGCTCTTACTGTATTCAATTGATTCTTTTTTTTATTGCAAGACAATTGAGGCTAAGTGACTTTCCCAGAGTCACACAGTTAATAAGTGTTGCATCTAAGGCCAAATTAGAAAAATTTGCTCTTTCTGACTCCAGGTTTGGTGCTTTATCCATTGACACAAAGCTTATTTTATGGAGAACTCACACAGGGGAATTTCTCACAAGGTGAGCATAAGGATACCTTCAAGCTCTCTCTTAAGAACTTTAGAACTGATCATATGAAATGGGAGACACTGGCATAATACTGTCCAGTGTGGTGTGCCCTCATCAGACAAGGTGCTGCACTCTATGAGCAAAGCAAAATTGAATTAACTCAGAAGAAACATATGATGTACAAAGTTACAGAGTCCACCCCAGATACTCACAGGGACTATTTGTGCCCTACTTATGGCATAGAATTCTGAGCTCATATTGGTCTGATAAACCATAGTCAGACACAGTAATTTGACCATAACATAGTGATCTTATTGTGATCCTCTTCAAGAATGAGGGACAACTAACCAACTACATTAAGAAAAATGTTAATTTTTATAATGAATAAAGCTTACATATATATGTGTATATATGCATGTGTGTATGTGTATATGAAACAAACATTTCTATAACATAACATAATAAAATATTATTTAACATGAAACTACAAATCTATTATGTACAACTTGCTATTCCTTTTAAATATAAATGAAGTTATCATGCAAATTTTCCCCCTTTTTTCTTCCCTCCCCATCCAACCTAGAGATGACTATCATTAGAAACAAGTATGTGTAAATATAAAAGCATTCTAAACATGCTTCTATTGATCAATTCTATATATGTTTATATTAAAATGCATAAAAACTATCTCAAAATTATATATGCTACTTATACTTATGGATTTATAGGAATATTAAAAAGGTTTATCCTAGCTTAGGTTTTTGTCAATATTACTTTCATGAGTTCTCAGCAGATGACTAAGAAAATAAAATTTTAACTGTTATTTTTCTCCACTTCAGTTAGTTTTCTGTATTGACTAAATGAAATATATTATGCACTGGGCCATCAAATTGGATGACCTTTTTTTTTTCTCTAGAAAACTCTGTTTGAGGAGACATGTAGATATATTTTAGGTAGTCATTAAGTTTAACTGGGGGGAAAATTGTTTCTAACCTAATAACTGAATAGAGTGTCATAGGCATGCCATTTTAAAACATACCTCTTTTTTCAAGACTTTTCTTACCTGTATTTCAAATTACTATCAAATTATAGACTACACATTTGATTATTAAATGGAAACATTGAACCTAAGATAAAATATCTTTCATATCCTAAAAAACTGATGAACCAAGACTTTTCCCCTCTTTTCCTTGTGAACCTGTCATTTTTTCTCAGATTAAACAACTAAATTGAGCCATCTATGAAGAAAACATTGTGACTTATTTCAAGCAAAAGTAATTCTGGTGCAGACAACTCCAAACTAAACCTACCATATTGCTTACCAATAGGAAACAGCTTTTGAAAAACTGTTTTCTGAGATGCTCTTCAATCTTATCCCACAGATTAAAGGTCATTATCTCCAAACTCCTTAATGTTCTACCTGCATATTATGGTAAATGATGGCTATAAAACATTCACCAGGCCAACTTGGAACTCATTCGCTAGAAATTTTTATGATTGTAGTTGGAAATAGCAGTTTTTCCCAAGATAAAATTTAAAGTAAAAGATAGAAACTGAAATAAATGGATTAATACAAGCAGGAACTGAGGCAGGTAAATGAGGAACCTAAGATCTAAAAAATCAGATTTTTGTACATTTGTCTTTGAGACCACAAAAAATTCAATTTATTTTCAAATTGACAGAATCTGGAAGAATATTTATCATGCACATTAAGAATAAAGTGAGATGGCATCCTGAAACTTTTTTTCTTTTGTTGAGTTTGAATTATACAATTATACAATATACACCATATATACATGCAATATATACAATATATATATTAAAAGAGACTATAGAGACAATCTAATAGATTTACCTTGAACAAGAATTCTTTCCCCTTTTTACATAATCAGTGGTCAATCAGTTTTTATTTAAAAACGGCTGTTGTAAGAGAATGTACTATCTTCAGAAATAATACATCCTAGTTTTACATAGTCCTAATTTTTTCATATGTAAAGCCTCAACATGTCTATAATGTTTAACATGTTGTTCTTAGTTCTAGTTTCTCAGGCCAAAGCAAATTCATGTTACAGTCCTTCAAATACATATTTCCTAGAAGTCTTTTCCTCTTTTAGAGGCAGGTAGACAACATAGTTATGCTGGCTTTTTGAGGTCAGAAAGTCTTGAATTCAAATTCTAATTCAGACAGTTTCTAGCTGTGTGATATTGTATACATCATTTAATGCTTCTCACCTACTGTTTTCTCAACTGAAAAAAAGGGTGGTAAGGAGGAGATAATTGTAGTATCTACCTCTCAACGATGTTGTGATGACCAAGTAAGATAACACATGTGAAGCAATTGTCTGCAAACTTTTAAAGATCTCTATAAATCCTAAACATGCTCTAGGCATGCTTCGGGCTTTCAATACCCTTTCTATAATATGATGCTCAGAACTAACCATAATACTGAAGATATTGTTTGACCAGGAAGAAATACAGTTGGGACTATCACCTGCCCTGTCTTAGAAACTATAATTTAACCTGGATTCAAGTCCATCTCTAACACATAGTATCTTTGTAATCCCACACAAGTAATGGAATCTCTCAGTACTCATGGGCAATTCACTAAAACTACACATTTAAGAGAAGGTGCTGAACTGCATTTTCTTCCAAGAGTTCCTTTCATCAATGAAATCATAGGTCTAGTCAAAAACAAATATTAACTTCATTACTTTGAATGTCTCTAAAGATTTTTCTCTGTATTTGGGTTTGTGCCACCCACCATTTACAAATAGGACTCTAAATAGATCTAAATATAATGTAACATATTATAGAATTCTTTGCAATATTTCCTTGGTATTATTAAAGGTTTAGTTGAATGTTATACACCAGAGAATCTTGTAAAATATGTGAGTGTATATATTTTCCTACACAATATAGTTATGATGACAACAACCTTACAACACTCCAGGGAGGGATGGAATTGGCAAATGTGTGTGGCAAGGATGGCTATAAGAATGAAAAGCTGTCTCATGATTTCCATTTCATGTAATCTAGTTTCATATAATTAAAATCACCTACTATGGACAGAATCAAATATGGTGTCTTAACTTTTATACTGTTTTGATATTCTTTCTCATATCAATGCTAAAACAAAATTATTTTTTCCTCATCTTCATATTCTAGGATATGAAATACTAAGTACCCCATCTTTATTAGAAAGTTGCTTAGGTTTTGAGTCTGTTCTGGGCAATTGTGGTTTACTTGGCAAGTCAAAATCTTCAGTTTTATGGTTAACTCTCTGTATGTAAGTAGCATGAAATGATTTTTATGTGTGGTCCAGGCATGGTCATTTTTTGTTTTTATGAGAACATAATTATGCTTTGAAATCATCTCTGACTGATACTTCATCAGAATATTTTTTTAAACTTTTATTGATCATGTCTAAGATACTGCTAGTCAAACTATAAGCTTTTTACATGGCTTGTTTGTCCTATCTCTCTTCTTTCCTTTGCTTTGATCAGATTTTTGAAAATTCATTCTCTGAAGCCAAGTCTGTTTGTAGGATTTCTTTTCTCTACAGATTTCAAATGCAGAACTTGGTGTGACTTCTTCAATATTTTGTAAAGTCTCATTTCTTTCTTCATAAATTCTAGTCCAGAGCCCATTTTTCAATAAATTTATTTATATTAGCATTTTTAGTTCATTTTTTCCTACTATCTATAGTTCCCTTTCCAGTCCTTTGATTCTCTGAAAGTCCTTCTTTTTCTTCAAACTGACTGACCCAAATCCTAGCCTTTTGATGACACATTTCCTGAAAACCCAGGCTATAATTGCCTTTCTATCCTATAAAATTTCTTATAATTTCTGTAGCACAAACATGTTACATCACTCAATTTATATGTGTAAATCTTAAACTAGATTATAAGATTTCTGAGGAAATGAATTATGTCTTGTAACTTGCATCCACCTAGGCACATAGATACACAAGAATAACATTTCTTAAATGTATTCCAGAACTTATGCCCATTCCTAAAATTAATTATTCAAACATTTATCAATTACAGTTAGTGTCAGACATAGAATAAGGATAGGAGATATAAAAATGAAAATGAAATAATCCCTAACTTCAAGGAACACCATATTTTCCTTAGCTATCTTAGCTATAGACATGGCCTGATTATTTTACAACATGATTAAGGAAGTAAGCCTTTTAAAGAAATTAGTGCAATCTTTTGAAGCACAATGATTCTCTGAAAACAAATGTAAGATATAGTTTAAACTATTTTGTGAAATAATGTTACATAGAAGAAAGAATCATTGCAATTAGGAACCATTGGGTTCAAATCCTACTCTGACAATCATAGATTGCAGAAACATAGGTTATATAGCTCCTTAGTACTTCAGGCAACTGTAAAATTATGAGTTATTAAGATGAGCACAATATGTGACCTTGGACAAGTAACTTCATTTCTCAGGCAATTCTGTAGAATTACAAATTGCTCATTTCAATATGCCATGTTTGAAACAAACAAACAAACAGACTTTGGAATTTTTTTGGCTCTCATTGCAGATTCTTTTTTCAAAAATGAATATGATATAGTATTACCACTCAAACTGAAATCATTTTGAACTCAAACTTCTCAAATCCCTTAGCGATGAAGTTTGGAAGAAGATATTATTACAAACTTTCTGGTCTCAAATGACATACTGAACTTAGTTTGAGCTTGAAATGATACCTGATAGTGAGATGTTATGCAAATTGGACAAAATACCTCACTTTCTCATAAGCAGGAAATAGCCTTAGGATAAAAGTAATCTAGTCTTTTACTATCAAAATTTTGACCTAATGCAATAAATCATTTGGGGCTTAAAAGAAAGAGAAAAGAAATGTGAAAGATTTTTTTTTTAAATTTTCACTGTGTTTCTTTAGAGTTGGAGGTTCAAAGAATTCCAAAAGATACAAGTAGAAAACCTGTTTGGTGAAGGCATGCAAAATTCTGAAAAATGACTTGTTGCATAGCTGGAAAAGTAACATAATTCATCAGCACATTTCAACAATGAATACTGTTGGTAGCACTTTATAATCTTCACACATTCCAGAAGTCACAGTGATCTGAAGCTTCGACCTATAGGATACACTTCAGAAAAGTTACAAAAACAACACTGAACCTTAGGCAGAGGAAAATGTACACTTTGAACATGTTGAAACTATCCATATTAAGTCAGTTTAGCACTTTGATTAAAGAGTTTAATCAATCACAATCCTAACCTGTTTATTAATCACTTTATCAAGCAGTTGATGCATTGCTAGTTTTAATAGAATCCATTTATTTTGATTTCTACCTACTTCATCTTTCCAAAGGGCTTTCCGAATCAGCTGTGATAAAAAAGGCGGGGGGGGGGTGAAGGGGGAGAGAAAGAAGAGAGAGGGAGAGAGATTGGTTGCATCTAAACACTGGCTAGAAATCTCCACCTACACTAATACATACTTCATTATCAACACCCAGCACCGACTTATCCAATTTATTAAAGGGAAAAAAAATCTCCCTAGAGTGGGGCTTTTGGTGAACCACACGGTTTAGCTCAGATAAACAGAGGCCATTCGTTTGCTTTCACACCTGACACCCTCATGATGTACGATCCTAAGAAGATTAATCTTTTTTTTTTCTCTCTCTCTCTGCCCCTCTTTGTTAAAGCTGTTTTTTGTGCTCTTCCTCCTTTTCTTCCTGGACATTTACACCACATTGGATTACGACTTGTGGTTAGCATTAAAGCCCCTCATTTCCTTAGGACAGAGAAAACAAGATTTGTAAGAATAATACATTGGTTATGTGGCTTAAATCCTTTTCTGAGGTTTTTAGTTCCCTATGACTTCAGTGCAGTTGAGTTGAAAAGGAAGTGGAACTTGGAAAAGATCCATATACTGAAATTTATCATGTTTCAGCAGTCTGGCTCCATAAATATAGTGGCTCAGAGCTGGAAACATGTTCCTTTTTTATGAGCTGGTCTGCTTAATGGAGATCAGGAATTTAGGGAGGACAACAGTTGATGGGATTTTTTTTTTTTATTTAGCCTATTCTTATGGACTTAAAGGGGTAACATTGACCCTTGCTTTAAATTTCAACTAGCTTAAGCAATATACTCAATAAATGTTTCATCTTTTTTTTTTGGCCAGCAAAATAAATGAATGAATATTGCTTTCCCTAAAAATTTCTTAATAAACCTTTAAAATGGGTGTAAAATCAATCAAAATATGAATAACATTAGCAGAAAGGTGAGCACTAATTTGATTTAAAATCCAATTGATTTTAATGCACATCCATTTCTGTAGACCAAAAGATAAAAACCAACAAACAACAACAAAACAAATTAACCTCCAAATTGTGAGTTCATCATCTTCATCTTATTAATCAAATTAAATAAATTAATATTTGTGTTTCTACCATTTACATAAGTAAATGTGAGGCTAGATTGACCTACTCTTCTATTCTGAAGAAGTTTTCTTCTCTAGATTAGGCTTTGATATGTTACATTGAAGAGAATGAGCTTATGACCTGTAATAACACTGTCTGTGATGGGATTTAGGAGCATAGAATAACTAAAAAATGGAATGTGTCTGAGAATTTGATTGGAATCCCTGCCCTGTTTCTGTAGTGTTTGACTTTAAATTACTTAAGCTCTTTTAGCCTCAGTTTATTCATCTGAAAAAGCTAGATGATTCAGAGGGTAGAAGACTGGCCTTGCAGTCAGGAATAACTGATCCAACCTCTGACATGCACCAGCTATGTGAACCTAGGGAAGTCATTTGATCATAGTTTCCTCAAAATAGGAATAACAATGGCACCTCCCTTATAGAGTTGTGTAAAAATAAAATGAAATCATTTTTGTAGAGTGCTTCATAAACCTTAAAACAAGCTAGCTAATATTTTTATTCTATAAAATTAGATAAAACTAGATTAAGTCCAAGTTCCTTTTCATAAACAAAAATATAGTAATATTGATATTTCCTGTGGAACAGCTGGCATTAGGATATTTTATCCTATAGATAATAAGGAACTCCTAAAGATTCTTGAGCAAGGAAATGATATAGCTAGAAATGTGCATTAGGAAGATAATTTTGGCAGTTGTATTGATTATGGGTTGGATTCTTTATAAGGATAGAAGTAGGAGGCTATTGTAATAGATTATGTGGATTAAAAATTGTACTTTCCCCGATGGATTCACAAAATTCAAATGAATGTCTTCAGTTATTCTTATTTAAATGATTTCATTTTTCATGTATTCTACAAATATGTCAAATTCCTACTATAGGCAAATCATTTTTCTAAGCATAATACAGCAGGCAAAGATAAATAAAAGATGGTTCTAGACTCAAAGAATGACATCTTCTACTAGTGTGCAGGAGTGAGAAATAAGACATATATACAAATAAAGGTTATATAATATGTAAATTCACAAGAGATAAAAAGAAAATATTATAAAAACATTAAAATGGAGACTGAACTGTCAAATCCCAACTAAGAATGAATGGGTCTTTATCAATATTTTCACAATGAAAAAGAAATGAAGGAAATATGGCACCATTGGACAATTGAGGAAAGGAGAGGAAGCAATGAAAGATGAAGTGAGGGAGTAAAGAAATGGGAGGAGACAGGAAAATATGGTGTGGGAGAGGGAAAAGGTTTTCTTATATGTTATCTTCCTTAATGGCAAGCAATTAGGAGTGGAGGGGATTGCCAGTGAAGGCAGAAGATCTAATTTCATATCCTACATCTTAAACTTAACTTCCTTTGTGAGCTTTAAAAAATAATTTAATATATTTTATATGCAAAATCAGAGGGTTGGATTAGGAGACCTTTATGTTCCCTTACAATTCTAGAGTTAGAGTATCCACCAAATAAAAAAGAGTTTGAGAGCTTACGCCATCCCCAAATTACCAGCATATTGATTTTTGCCCATACTCTCATAAGAATAATTGTTGTTCAGTCATTTTATGGTCTTGTCCAACTCTTTGATGACTCCATTTGGAGTGTTTTGTCATTTCCTTCTTCAGTTAATTTTACAGATGAAGAAACTGAGGCTAACAGGACTAAGTGATTTGCCCAAGTTAATGTAGCTAGTGAGCATCCGTGATCATATTTAAACTCAGGAATTCCGGACTCTATGTACTATACCACCTAGCTGCCCATAAGAATTTGAGAATTAATCTTTTGTTGCATCCTGTAAGTCTTATGCAGAGTTTAGCTTTTTTATGTAGGTGCCATCCCATGGTAATTAGATGATGAAAGGGATAGAGTTCCAGATTTGGAGTCAGGAAGATATGAATTTAAATGCAGCCTCATTCACTTACTAGCTATGTGTCCCTGAACAAATCACTTAATTTCTTTTTGCTTCAGTTTTCTCATCTGCAAAACAGGGGTAATTAGCCCTACCCACAGGGTTACTGTATGAAATGAGATAATTGTAAAGCCCTTAGCATAGTACCTGGCACACAGTAAGCTCTATATAAATGTTAGTTATCATCATCATTACCATTATTAAATCTGATTGAATGAATTAATACATTCAAGAATGATTTAGTTCAAACTAATATTTCCCCAGTATCAAAACTGATGACTATTGCTCCATTTAGTGTTGTGAAGAAGTAAAGAAGATGTGCTAAAGTGGTTATAATTTATTTGTTAAACAGTAATCTAAATGATGCTTGCTAAATTCAAAGATATTTGTTAGGCATTGAAGGGGATAAAAAAAGTAAAACATGTGCAACTCCTCAAGTGCTTTAAAGTCTTTTTGCCTGAATTTGAGAGGGAGGAAATGATGATATAAACAGTCACTGGATCACTGGTTTACACTTAAGTCATGATTTCAGAGTTAGGTGAAAATAAAACATTCAAAAATATGTTTTCTTCTCACTCTCATTTTCCAATCAACCAATCAATTGATCAATCAACCAGTAAGATTTTATTAAGCACCCTCTTTTTCCAGACATTGAGCTGTGTATACAAAGAATAATAAAAATGCTCCTACCTTCATGGAACATATATTCTCTTAAGATAAGAAATGCAATACACATGAAATAAATATAATATAGAAAACACTATCAAATGGTGGAATTAGGAAAGGAAATTATTTGAGTACTATGTAAATAAAATCTTTCTTCATCCTATACATAAGTTCTAAAAAACTTGACTTTATATAAAAGTTATCATGTTCTTATATTTCAGTTTTCTAATTTCAGAATAATTTACCAATCAATCACCTTTGCAAAATGCTCTGATGATGTAGCATCAAAATATTTCACAATTTTCCATTCATTCATTATTTGTTCCTCCATTAATTCCTTTATTCTATACATACATATTTTATCATATTAAGAAGCACCATGGCTTAGTAAATAATCCTGAACTTTGAGTCCCAAAGATATGACTTAAAAAGCTTCTTAATGATATTTTCTAACTACATAGTTCTGGTCAAGTCATTTAACCTAAATTGGCCCTAGTTTCTGGTCTATAGAATAAGGAGATTGGACTATGGCTTAAAGTCTCTTCTAGTCCTAAATCTATGATTTCTTCTGCACCTATTTCAGATACTGCATATCATATTTGTATGATTGTTATTATAAAATGGATAACACTCTTCAATCACAGTAAGTAGTTCATGTTGTTCAGTCATTTCAGTCATATCTAATTCTTTATGAGCCCATTTGGGGTTTTCTTGGCCATGATACTGGAGTGGTTTACCATTTCCTTCTCCAAAGTAGTGCATAGACAGTGAATTGATTTTTCTAGGAGTGGTATAAATTGATATTGATTCAATCATATTGTTTGGATAATATGTTGCAGTGGATAGCCTAAAACTACAACTCAGGAGACTTAGGATATGTATTATTCTGACTGCATTTTGTTCATGTCAAATCACATCTGGTATATTCTGTTCAGTTCTGAACATTACATTTTAGAAATAACATCGATAAGTTAGAGAATATCCAGCTCTCAGATGATATGTATATATATGTATATATATATATATATATATATATATATATATAATCTCTTGTATTTCCTCACATATAGTCGACATTTAAATGTTTATTCTCTCCCCTGCTCTCATTCCTTTCTCCTCAATACAAGGGAAGTAAGGATGGTGAAAGGCCTCTTTATCATATTAATTAGAAGAATTGAGAATTAAGGTCCAGGAAAATATGACAGTAGGATGGAGTATTTAAAGGGTTGGCAAATGAAAAATAAAATCAGTTTGTTTTCCTTAGCTCCATGGGAAAAATAAAGAGATATCAGTGATATTTATAATGAAGTAAATTTAGGCTAGGTACATGGACAAACTTCTCAACTAAAATTATTCTAAAATGGAATGAGCTGCCTTAAAAGAAAGAGGCTTTTCTTTTACAGGTAGTATGCACAGAAAGGCTGCCTTACAATTGCATTGTAAAAGGGAAATCATATTTAGGTAAAGACTGGACTATCTAGATAGCCTTTCAAAGATTATTACACCTTTGAGATATTGTGATTCTTTGAAGATCCTGGACCTGATTCTGTCAGTACCTGTGTGACCTTGAATAAATAATTTAATGTAATTGTACATGAGTTTGTTTGACTGGGGAAGATTTGATAGGGCAAAAAACTATGGTTTTACTAGAAATTTCCAATGTAGAAACATCAATTGGTATCTTATATTTCAAAGTTGCCTGTGCCAATGAAATATATATTTTTTAATTTTCAAAAATATTTTATTTTTCAAATACATGTATGCCACTGAAAATATAAGTGACTTCTCCATAGTCTGTATTATAGCTAGTATGGATTAGAGACAGGATCTCATCCCATTTCTGCCATTCTGCCTTTGCATTGATTTATTTTGATGTAAAACAAAGCCATTGGACTAGACTATTACTAAAATCTATTTTAATTTTTAAATTCTGTGGTCACCCTTTTAATTAACAGCTTATATCCTAAACTACTGCTAGGTGTTGAAAATACAAGTTTCTTGTTTGCAAAGAAAGTATTTCCTAATAAGGGAATAAAATACATAGGGTAGTCATGGTCAGAGAAAAAAATGTTTGGTCACTGAAAGGCAGAGGGATAGGGAGTAGAGTCATTATAAAATTCATTAGTATTTCTTTTTTCCCAAAGTAATTTCAGGATTAATTTAATTATTGTCCTCAGAATAATAAATGGAAAGTGAGGAAAAGGGGAAAGTAGGGAATGGGATGAAAAGGTCAGATGACAAAATTCAAGGAGGTTGGGAATTGACTGAAGACTAGATACAATATGTAACTTGGTCTTCTTACAGTTAGTTATAGTAGATTTATCCACCTAGGTAGCAGACAGTTAGAGCAACTGATCACACTGTCACATCAGGTGATGGGTCCTAATGCATGTGTGTATAAGTACAAAAAAATTATCATTTTATTACTAATGTAAATATATTATTTGATTTTCTACCTACAACCATGGAAGAAAATAAAGCTGTTTGCTGCATTTTACAATGGAAATTATAATCTTAACTTCATTAGCACAGAGCCAGAGATAATATAGCAGCAAACCAGAAGAATAGTTTCCTCCTACTTTCCTGGAGTTGCTGCCATCTTTCTTTGCCTAGTGGTAGGGATAGATGCCCAGGAACAAGCACTATTGCCACACTGGCTCCATAGTCTGCACAGCTGGGTCACTGTCCAGATGTATATTCTCTTCCAATTGGCTCACAACTGGAACTGAACAGTCACAGGGCTTTTGTCCATCAGTTCCAGAAATATTAATTATGGCTGTAACAATGCTGTGGAGTAGCTCTGCTGCAGACTCCCCAGGCAGTGGATCTGTGGCCCAGCTGTGAAAACCATTTCTAGGCATAGCTCAGTTGTAAGAAATGGTCATACAGATGAATTGTGGTGGATTCAAAAATGTTAATTAAGTATGGGACCCTGTTGCAAAGCAGCAGCCTGTAGCCTCCCTAGGAAATAGTGGCAAAGGCACTCGGCATTTTGTAATTTGCTACAGTAAGCATGGCTTTTGCTTCCATTCAGAATTCTGTTTTTTTGTGCAAAGATAAAACTTTTGAGGGGCTTTTGCCAACTGAGAAAAATGGCAATGTGACAGGGTTATAGGACAAATAAAATTCAAAATTCTTTGGAAGGATTTGGAATTATAATGGAATCAACTGTTGCAATTTCAAATGTAGAAGTGCTTTAAAGATCTGGAAGCAAATTCAGTGTAGTTGTTCCCTCCCATACCTAAACTGATTCATTAAATCAATTTGGTTTTCTTCATATGCCCCTCCTGATTATCAACTTGTTAATTAGCTACTCTCTTCTTGTAATAGAGTCTAGACATAACTGTCTTAAATCTCTGGACTTTTTTGACATTATGGAACCAAAGGTTTTAGGAAGATGGAGGAGAAAATGACTGTCCTTTCCAATGACAATTACAAACATTGCTGAATGATGGTGTGATTATGAAATTCTCAAGCATTATTGAGTCAAGGTTGGCCTAAGAACAAGGCAAAAGGACAAACCATGAAACCACATTACATAATGCTGGAACATGAAACCATTGGACTGAATTACCTTTTAAATTTTTCTTACTGAAGTAGACTATATGAACACTTACTAGGTACTTAGGTCAAAATTTGCAGCCTAAATCAGCAAGGATTTAAACCCAAAATATAACCATTGTGCACATTGATTTGGTATTTTGTTACTTCCATCAAATATTGGGAGAGAAATATAAAATGTTTGTATGTTCATATATATTATATTAATATTTTATACTCACATGTACATGGATGTATATGTGTATATATAAATATCCTATTATATATGTATTTGTATGTGTGTGTGTGTACATATATCTCCAGGCATTCTTGAAATAGAGATAAAATGTCTAAAGGGATTTGGATCAAAAGAGGAATTTATTCTTTGAAAATATATTTTTAAAAATTCTGCTAGCACGTTTACTCATAACTGCTCTGGTAATATACTTAAATAAAAGGAGGAAAAATAGTTCCCTGATACATTTGCCTACCTTGAAGAATCAGAATATGCAATATTGAGTATGATTTGGAAAATCTACTCTTGTGTGGCCAGAGATTTGAAGATACAGACAGTGAGCCCTCTCGTAAGCCTTTGTACTAAGTTTCAAAGCTGTTTCTCTTAGCTCAAAGGCTTGTAAAAATGGTAGCATCCTCTGTTCTTTCATAGTGAAAAAGCTTTGATATTTGAGTTGGTGTTTACAAGTATTGTTACAATTATTCTTAGTGTTTTTGGATGGTTTTTCCAGATGTACCTTTTCTTCCCATATTCTCTTCCTTGATGATCTCATTTGCTGACAGGGATATAATAATTATCTCTATTTAGAATGCTCACAAATATACATATTGAGTCTTAATATACCATTGAATGCTACCTGATAGATATCTTCTCCTGTATGTCTCCTTAGTGTCATCTCAAATTCAACATATTGAAAATGGTTCTTATCTTTAAATTTATTCTTTCTCCAATTTTTTTATTCTAATTGAGCATACCAAAATTTTTATCCAGGTTCATAATTAAAGTTCAACTTAGCACTCTTTTGCTACTACCCCCTCCATATCTAACCAATATTTTCCAAAATATTGGTTCTATATTGATGTTTTTCTTGCATTAGTCTTCTATCTATTTGTATAAATGATACCCTAATTCTTTCCAATCATTCTCCACATAGCTTCCAAAATAATCTCAAGATATATACTTTATTACTTCCCTGACTAATAATCTTCAATGATCCTAAATTCTCCCAAGATAAGATATAAAACCTTCATAGTAGCATTTAAAGTCTTCTAGATCCTGACTCCCATCTATCTTTCTAGGCTAATTTCATAATATTCCCCTTGGAGAATCTTAGATTCCAATCAAATAGTGTATTCACTATTTTTCCTATTGAGTAGTACACTTTTATAAATGTTCACAAGTTGTGCCCCAACCTTGCTTTGTACTCATTAAACTCCATATCTAAAAATTCTCTTATATTTAATATTTAGTTCAGGGTTCACTTTCTCTGTAAGGTCTTCTCTTATCCTTGGCCTTTATTCTGCATCTCTTCAAACAGAGTAGGTAGTGTTTTTCCCAGACTCAGATTCCCTTTCTATATCTGTGCATGTGTTCTAGTTCCAATATAGAATATAAGTGATTTGATGGAAGAAAAGGTTTTTTTTTGTCTCAATACTGCCAAAACATAGCTGTATATGATAGACATTTGGAGAAAAATTATTCAGTTTGACTTTGTTTATAAAGTGGTATTTTTGGTAAATTATAAACTAATAAATAATTATTTAATTGTGAGTTAAATATTTGTTTGATTAGTTTGGATTCTATTGCTGAATCATGGAATAAAGAGAAGATTCAGAATACTTGTTGGATATACTGATACAATAGAAATAGAATATACTGATGGAATAGAAATAGAGACTAGACCATGATTTAATTGTTATTTAGAACTTCCAAATGAGAAATTCACTTTTACTTTTTGCTGAGGCAATTGAGGTTAAGTGACTTGCCCAGGGTCACATAGCTAGGGAAGAGAAATTCACTTTTAATTTAAGTGCAGATTATTCTCACTCAATGTAATTTATAATCAGAGAGAATTAGAATATTGAGAAGGTGGACAACATATCTAATAAGTGTCAGAGACTGGACTTAAAACCAGATCTTCCTTACTTTAGGACTAGTACTATATATTCTATACCACAATCTCTGGCAGCTTTTTGTCATGTTAGAAAGTTTGAGCATAATACAAACAACTGGTTATGTCTGATTTCTGCATTCTAACTTATTTCAGTATCATAGAATTAAAAAAAAAACTTAAGAGTTGGGAGAGACATCAGATATCCTATATTCTAACCTATACCTATAAGGAATCCCTGATAATAACTTACTGGGAAAAAAAGTGTTCTACTTAGATGTCTATCGCCTGTATCTGTAGATCAACAAGTCTCCAGAACTCAACATTTTTTGAAACGTCCATTTTATGTTTGTGCAAGATTAATTATTAGGAGATTTGTCCTGAAATCAAGAGGCACTGGTCACTAATGATACTTTTTTTTTTTTTTGGCCATGGTAACCCATGAAAGGAGGGAGACAGGAGAAATACAGAATGCGCTATAATCTTTTGAAACCCAATTTGCTATTTCCTACAGTGACATAGGTGAGGAAGAAGAAAAGAATACAGAGAATGTATTCTTTTAAAATAATTTATAAATTTCTAAATAATTTCTAAATCTATCTACATGGAAACTTCATTATTGGCATTTGAAATGTGTTTCCTTTTCACTAATCAATATATGAACACACAATTGGAATAAATGAATAATATTAATGTTGTAATTTTCAGTATAAATAAAACCATAAGGGAGAAGGAAGTTGTAGTTAAACAGAAACATTGCCCAAAGGTCCCTCCTTGGAGAAGGAAATAAATGAATTGGCACAATTGCTTTGAAGCTGAATCCAAAAGCAACAGGAAATATCATTTTTTCTGAAATTCAAAAATTTTATATTACCATGTTCATAAAGAATACTTATAATAGAACCACTATGAAAATAATTAACACATGTATCTATATCTATTACAAATGATTTAAGAGGTTCATATATTCTACAGAAAAATCAATGTGGCCTTCCAAATTGAATCAACATGTATTCACTCAATTCAGTAGAAAGATGGACATAGAGAAAATATGTTAGAAAATCTGGCTCAGCAGAAAGAAAACAGGGGAGCTTACAGACAAGAAGTTTTGTTATTGTGTGTGCATTTATTTCTGGATTTGATGGAAAACACCTAATAAAATCATGTCTCAACCCAAGTGATTTATTAATGGAAAAAATCATAATGTGAAAAATAGTGAATGTTCTTTCCAAATTATTAGACTGAAAGATTAAAATAATTCAAAATTCAAAAAATAATAAGATACAGCCATATTATTCAAGAAAAAGAACTTTGATTTCATGTATTTAAGTAAGTTATCAATACAAAAAATGAGAAATGGATAAAAAGACAGATAATAACAACAGATATTTATTAGGAAAATTTAATGAATATAAATTATCAAAAATTAATTAATCAAAAATATTTATTAAATATCTCTTATGTTTCACTCACTAAGGCTATAAAGAAAAAAAATGAATCTGCCACCAAGAAGCTTACATTCTATCCTACATCCTATTAAAGAATGGGTGGAAGGCGTTGGGGAAAAGAGGGGAATTCATTACCTGAGGAAATCAGTAAGTCCTTACTTAGAAGATTTGAGTTGAGTTTTTAAAATTGGAGTTGGTTAGGGGCAGCTAGGTGGCACAGTGGATAAAGCACCAGCCCTGCAATCAGGAGTACTTGAGTTCAAATTTGACCTCAAACACTTAGCACTTCCTAGCTGTGTGACCCTGGGCAAGTCATTTAATCCCATTTACCTCAGTAAATAATAATAATAATAATAAAATAAAATAAAATTGGAGTTGGTTGAGTAGGATAATAGCCTATGTTTTAAGAATATCACTTTGGTAGCTGTGTGTAAATCAGAAAAAGGAGGTTTGACACAGATCAATATGGAGGCTGTTAAATTTTCAGATGAGAGGCAATAAGGACTTGAGCTATGGTAGTGATTGTATGGCAATACAAGGAAATATGGAAACAAATGCAAGAAATGTTTTGGATATAATATCAATAACAATCAGAAATTGATTGATTTATATGTCGAGTAGAATTGAAAAACAGAGAATTACTCACTAGTGTGAACCTGGATGATAGAAAGAATGGTGGTAGCCTCAGTAAAAATAGGAAAATTTAGATGTGAAATAGATATTTCTATTTCAGAATAGTAATAATAAAATAGAATAGAATAATAAAACAGAACACTGTTTTGGACACAATAAGTATAAAACTGCTAGGGGATATTCAGTTCAAAATGACAGTTGTATAGATGCATGTACATAGATATATAGATCTTTTGCTTAGAAGTGATAATTATGGGAAATAATGAGTTTAGCAATGGGGAGTATAGAGCAAGTTTTCTTAAACTAGTTGTCTACAAATGTTACTTCCATAGTTTGATAAATGTGTTGTAATTTGTTTCTTTTTTAATCTTATGTATTTTAATTTGTAAATATTTTTTTAAAAAACTTTTTTGAGAAAGGATCCATAGATTAAACTGTCAATAGGGTGGGTCCATGAAAGAAAAAATAAAAAGCAAGCCCTTATGTAGAGACAGAAGAAGAAACTATAAGAGACAACTTTGAGGTATCCTCGAAGTTAGGGGCAAATTTACCTATCAGATTAGTAGGAAGAGGAAAAAAAAAAGAACCAAGACGTTTCTGTTTTAAATCCCAGGTAAGAGATTATTCAGGAGATAAGTATCTTCAACACAATCAAATAATTTGAAGAATTCAAGGAGAATTGAGTTTTGAGAAAATGCCATCATAAATAACAAGTATGAAATTGTTATTAACTTAGGAAAAATCAGTTTTTTTTTGATATCAGAATACAGATTTCAAGGTGTTGATAAGTGTGTAAAAAAGAATAGCAGTACAAACAACAAGAATACATTGTTTCCAGTAATTTGTCAGTGAAAGGGAGACAACACTGGAAGACAACTTGAAATAATAGTAAAGTCAAGTGAAGATTTTTAAGTAAAATGTACTGCTCCTTTTGTTTGTAATGTAAACACTTTATTTGCTAAAGGTAAAAAAATGTATTTTTATATAAAGAAAAACAGGATTAAATCAACTTTTGAAGTACATAAAGATGTGTTCCTTTATTAGTTGAATAGTTTTGTCAGTGACAGGGGTAGGAAAAAGAAATTTGGGGTATTATAAATAAAATCCATTTGTGAAAAAATAATTTTTTTCATTAAAATGTGATGAAGACATGGTTTATTCAGAGGATCACTTAAGTGAACTGAGAGAACCTCTTGGAGAAAAATTCAGGTATTGTACCTGTTGGGCCTTCTGATCCTTCAGCTCATTTGCATGTGAGCTTTGTTTTATGAGTTTGAGAGGAATGGAAGATTAAATAAGGATTGTCCATTTTAGAAATCACAGAAAAATAGATTTCATGAGATAATTTGGCTAAGAGATAGATGAAGTTATACTAGGAAGATCTGACTGAAGAAATAATGAAGAAACTGGCAGAGGAGAAAAGCTCAGCAAGAGTAAAAAGGGAGAAATCAGTTCAGAATGAAGATAAAAACAGAAACAATTAATTAGCTGATGGAAGACTTTTGATACTGTACTTTAGGTCTTATTAGAAGAGAAGCATTATGTTGTGGACTGGCAGAAGAGAAGCCTGAGGGCCTATTGATTGGAAGAGAGTTTGACTCTGTTGATGTTTGGGAGAAGGGCCTGGTTTTTCTATACTACCCTCCGCCCCACCCCACCCCTTTTTTTTTTGCTTGAGAGGAAAAATTAACAAGCTTTGCAACTACTTGATTCTAAGCATATTCTTAAGGTACCTGATAAGAAAACATAAAACCCTACTGAATGAAAAGCCAGCTGGTTTATTTGTACTGACCAGAGGACTGTGAATTTGACTTTGATGAAACAAGATATAGTAAACTGAATTATAATGCAGTATCCTATTTAGTGAAGAACTGACTAACATTTCTACAATTTTCAGAGAGTCAGCCTGAGGAACTTTATAGTTCTCTAGCTTAATTGAACTTCTTGCTATTATAATTATATAATTCCTTTATGTGTAACAATGAATTAAATGAGTCTGTAACTAGCTCATCAGTTTTTAAGTAGAAGAAAAGTGGATTTGCATACTCAAGATATTATTGCTCTGTAAGATACAACCAGCAGGACAATTTCAGAGAGGCCTGGAGAGACTTGCATGAACTGATGCTGAGTGAAATGAGCAGAACCAGGAGATCATTATACATGGCAACAACAATATTACATGATGATCAATTCTGATGGACATGGTTCTCTGCAACAAAGAATTGTCTCAAACCAGTTCCAGTTGTTCAGTGAAGAAAACCATATATACCCAGAGAGAGGGATATATAATATGAACCACAACATAACATTTTCATGCTCTCTATTGATGTTTGCTTGCATTGTGTTTCCTCTCTCTGATTTTCTTTTTTTATTGTACATAGGATTTTTCTTGCACAACTTGTCAAGTATTTCAACATAATTAACATGTAGTGGACTTCCTGCCATCTAGAGGAGGGGAGCGGAGGGGACTGGGGGTAAAATTTGTAATGGAAAGCTTTGTAAAGATCAATGCTGAGGAACTACCCATACATATGTTATACAAATAAAAAGCTTTAATAAAAAGCAAAACAAACATGTAATTTTTTTAAAAAGCAAAAAAAAAAGAGAGAATACTGAAGAGTGGAATGAGAACAATTAGCAGAGAAATGGGTTCTTGTAAGCAAATTGGTCCTGAAAGGCCCAAGATGATAAGACCTATAGTTGAATTTTGAGTGTGCCAAAACATGGCTTTTTCTCATTTCTGAACTTCTAGCTAGTTTTCTGTAAGTATGTGTCCATGCTGTATGCATTTATGAGAGAACATAGTGCAGATTTATGTATTAATTGTGATATTTTGATTATTACTACTTTTATTTTATATTAGTTAATTATTTTTAATTTTCTTTTATAATTTAGCTAATGTTGTATATTTGAATTAATGGCATCATATTAATTGATTTTGAGCAAATGGGGAGCATAGTAGATGTGGGTGCATCAACTACAGTGATAGGCTATAGGAGTATATATTCCCCTATCATGCCTTAGACAAAAAAAGATTATCTCTAGGATCCTGGAATACTGTTCAGGAACAGCTTTGTATTTGGAGTCCATCTCTGGAAATTCTAGAGCTGCCCGTGTGAAGGCATATTGGGGCAACTTAACCAGCTCAAAGAGTGAATAGGGAATATAGGGCCATAAAGGAGCTTCATAAGGATGAGGGTTATCTAGGCATATGTCCACAAAGAAGAGAGCAACAGAGTTAGATAGCATCTAAGTCAGAGAATTTTTCATCTACAGAAGTAGAGCCATCACTTTTATTACATGAAAAAGTAGAAATGATATTAAGAAAAAAGAATTGGGAAGAGCAGCTGGATTAGATCAAGTGATGAATCAAAGGAAGCCCATTTATTCCTATACTCTCTAGTGTTTTTAATAGGAATGGGTGTTGGATTTTATCAAAAGCTTTTTCTGCATCTATGGAGATAATCATATGGTTTTTGTTAGTTTGGTTATTAATATAATGGATTATGTTGGTAGTTTTCCTGATATTGAACGAGCCCTGCATTCCTAGTATAAATCCTACTTGGTCAAGATATATTATCATGGAGATAACTTTCTGTAATCTTGTTGCTAAAATCTTATTTAAAATTTTTGCATCACAAATCAAGACAACCCTGAGATACCACTTCACACCTGTCAGATTGGCTAAAATGACAGGAAAAGTTAATGATGAATGTTGGAGGGGATGTGGGAGGGCTGGGACACTGATGCATTGTTGGTGGAGCTGTGAATGGATACAGCCATTCTGGAGAACAATTTGTAACTATGCTCAAAAAGTTATCAAACAGTGCATACCCTTTGACCCAGCAGTGTTTCTACTGGGCCTATATCCCAAAGAGATTTTAAAGGAGGGAAAGGGACCCACCTGTGCAAAAATGTTTGTGGCAGCCCTTTTTGTAGTGGCAAGAAACTGGAAATTGAAAAGATGCCCATCAATTGGAGAATGGCTGAATAAATTATGGTATATGAATGTTATGGAATATTATTGTTCTGTAAGAAATGACCAGCAAGATGATTTCAGAGAGGCCTGGAGAGACTTACATGAACTGATGCTGAGTGAAATGAGCAGAACCAGGAGATCATTATACACGGCAACAACAGTACTATATGACGATTAATTCTGATGGACATGGCTCTCTTCAACAATGATATGTTTCAAACCACCTCCAATTGTTCACTGAAGAAAGCCATATACACCCAGAGAGAGGGATGCGAAATGTGGACCACAACATAACATTCTCATACTCCTTGATTGATGTTTGCTTACATTGTGTTTCCTTTATCTGATATATCATTTGTGTAGACAAGATTTTTCTTGCACAACAATGACAAGTTTGGAAATATGTATACATATATTCGATTTACCAATATTTTAACATAATTAACATGTAGTGGATATCCTGCCATCTAGGGGAGGGGTGGGGAGTTGGGGAAAAAATTTGTAACGGAAAGCTATGTAAGGGTTATTGTTGAAGAATTACCCACACATATGTTATGCAAATAAAATTAAAAAAATAAAATTAAAAAAAAATTTTGCATCAATATTCATTAGGGAAATGGGTCTATAGTTTTCTTTCTCTGTTTTCAGCCTACCTGGTTTAGCTATCAGCACCATATCTGTATCATAAAAGGAATTTGGTAGTATACCTTCTGTCCCTATTTTTTCAAATAGTTTGTATAGTACTGGAATTAATTGTTCTTTGAATGTTTGGTAGAATTCACATGTAAAACCATCTGGCCCTAGAGATTTTTTCTTAGGAGGTTGATTAATAGCTTGTTCTATTTCTTTTTCTAAAATGGGGCTATTTAAATAATTTATTTCCTCTTCTGTTAACCTGGGCAATCTATATTTTTGTAGATATTCCTCCATTTCATTTAGATTATCAAATTTATTGGCATAAAGTTGGGCAAAGAAACTCTTAATTATTACTCTAATTTTCTCTTCATTGGAGGAAAGTTCTCCCTTATCATTTTTGAGACTAACAATTTGATTTTCCTCTTTCCTTTTTCTGATCAAATTAACTAAAGGCTTATCTATTTTGTTGTTTTTTTCATAAAATCAACTTTTAGTTTTATCTATTAATTCAATAGTTTTCTTATTTTCAATTTTATTAATCTCACCTTTTATTTTCAGAATATCCAATTTGGTATTTAGTTGAGGGTTTTTAATTTGCTCTTTTTCTAGTTTTTTTTTTAAATTGTAACCCTAATTCATTGATCTTCTCTTTCTCTATTTTATGCAAATAAGCATCTAGAGATATAAAATTGCCCCTTATAACTGCTTTGGCCGTATCCCACAAATTTTGGTATGTTGTCTCATTATTGTCATTCTCCTGGATGAAATTATTGATTGTGTCTATAATTTGCTCTTTCACCCATTCATTCTTCAGGATTAGATTACTTAATTTCCAATTAACTTTTGGACTATTTTCTCCTGGCCTTATATTACATGTGAGTTTTATTGCATCATGATCTGAAAAGAATACATTTACTATTTCTGCTTTTCTGCATTTGATTTTCAGGTTTTTATGCCCTAACACGTGATCGATTTTCATATAAGTTCCATGAACCCCTGAGAAAAAAGTATACTCCCTTCTATCACCATTCAATTTCCTCCAGAGATCTGTCATACCTAACTTTTCTAACATTTTGTTTATCTCCCTAACTTCTTTCTTATTTATTTTGTGGTTTGATTTATCTAATTCTGAGAGAGCAAGGTTGAGATCCCCCACTAGTATAGTTGTACTGTCTATTTCTCCTTGCATCTCTGTTAGTTTCTCCTCTAGGAATTTGAATGCTATACCACTTGCTGCATATATGTTTAGTATTGATACCGTTTCATTGTCTATGGTACCCTTTAGTAAAATATAGTTTCCTTCCTTATCTCTTTTAATTAGATCTATTTTTTTTACTTGATCTGAGATAAGGATTGCTACCCCTGCTTTTTTTTGTTCACTTGAAGCATAAAAGATTCTGCTCCAGCCCTTTACCTTTACTCTGTATGTATCTCTATGTTTTAGATGTGTTTCTTGTAAACCACATATTGTAGGATTCTGGCTTTTAATCCAGTCTGCTATCCGTTTCTGTTTTATGGGAGAGTTCATCCCATTCACATTCACAGTTAAAATGACTATATCTATATTTCCTGCCATCTTATTTACCCAAAGTTATATTTTTCTCTTCCCTTTCCCCTTACACCCTTCCCCCCTCCCCAGTATTTTGTTTTTGATGACCACCTCCCTCTAACAGTCCTCCCCCCTTAGAACCCTTCCTCTTTTTTACACCTTTCCCCTAATCGTTCTATTAATTTTTCCCTTTCTTTTCCTCCTTTCCCTCCTACTTCCCTATACAGAGGGCCAAGTTTTTCCCTGAAATCAAATGCATCTGATATACTCTTTTAGAGCCCAATCTAATGGGAGTAAGAATACTCATCACCCTCCCTTCTTTCCCTCAATTATTTTAGATTTTCTATGTCTCTTCATGAGACTTTGCCTTATTTTACCTCTTTTTTATTTTTACTTTATTTTACCTCCTTTCCCCTCCCCCCCTTTTTTTTTACAGTATGATATACCTTCCACCTCTAATTTCTTTTCGATTATTATCAAAGTAAAATCAAATTATACCCCCATTCTTTAAGGATACCCCTAGTAGAGATATGGTTCTTGAGAGTTCTTTCCTTTTTATCTTTTTATGCTTCTCTAGAGTTCTGTGTTTGGAGGTCAAATTTTTTGTTCAGATCTGGTCTTTTCATTAGAAATAGGTGAAATTCTCCTGTATCATTGAATGACCATCTTCTTCCCTGGAAGATGATGCTCATTCTAGATGGAAAGCTTATTCTTGACTGTAATCCAAGTTCTTTTGCCTTTCGGAATATCTGATTCCAGGCCCTTCAATCCTTCAATGTGGAAGCTGACAGATCCTGTGTAATTCTAATGACAGTTCCTCGGTATTTGAACTGTTTTTTTTCTAGCAGCTTGTAATATCTTTTCCTTGGTGCAATAGCCCTGAAATTTGGCCACGATATCCCTTGGGGTTTTAATTTTGGGGTCTCTTTCAGGAGGTGATCGGTCAATTCTTTCAATGCCAACTTTGTCTTCTGATGCTAAAACATCAGGGCAATTTTCTTTCATGATTTCCTGGAAGATAGCATCAAGGTTCTTTTTTTCATCGTGACTTTCAGGGAGTCCAATAATCCTTAGATTGTCTCTCCTGGATCTGTTTTCCAAGTTAGTTGTTTTTCCTATGAGATATTTCATATTTTCTTCTATTTTTTCATTTTTTGTTTTTGTTTGACTGATTCTTGAAGTCTTATTGAGTCATTCATTTCAATTTGTTCAATTTTAATTTTTAAGGTATTATTTCCCTCAGCTATCTTTTTTAGCTCCTTTTGTAACTGGCCCAATTGAATTTTTTGGTTCATTGCATTCTTTTTCCATTTTGCCAATTTTGTTTTTCAGTGAATTGTTGTCTTTTTCCAATTCAGTAATTTTGTTTTTCAGTGAATTGTTGTCTTTTACCAATTCACTATTTTTATTTTCCAGTGAGTTGGTGATTTTTTCCAATTCACCAATTTTGTTTTTTAGTGAATTGTTGTCTTTTTCCAATTCACCAGACTTATTTTCCAGTTTTTCACATCTCTGTTGCAGGGTGATATTTCCTTCTTGCACTGTTCTCAGTTTATTTCCCCAATCTTCCTCTAGCTCTCTTTTGAGATTCTTTATGCAATCTTCCAGGTAAGCCTTCTGAAAGGGAGACCAGCTTAAGTCCACCTTCGTGGCTTTATCTGGGATTGTTTTCAGAATCTCAGGATCTGGGGACTTCTCTAGTTTCTCTCCATAAAAACTGTCAATGGTGAGAGCTCTCTTCTTCTTGCTCATGATGTTTAGCTGAGGTATCAGTCACCAGCAGGGAGTACTACTGCAGTTTCAATTTGCCCTGGGGCAATTTGCCTAGTTGACTTCCGGTCTGGGGCTGATGTGGCTAGATCCTCACTAGGACCACACTTTCAGCTGCTCTCCATCTGCCCTTTATCAAAGGTAGACCTGCCAAAGCACCTGCCCGCAAGCAGAGCAAAGTGGCCCAAGGGTCTCCCAGGGACTTCCTGGCAGCCTAAAATCTTCTGGTTCTTCCCAGCCCCGGACTTGCACCCCGGCTGTGCACTGGCATCTGAGCATGGGGAGCTGCTCAATCCCTTGCCTGTCTAAAACTGACCTCAGAAGTTCTTTCAAAGTAGATATTTGATAGAAGTGCGTTGTAGTCCAAGTGTTTGGTGGAGCCCTCACTCCAGAACCAATTCGGAGGCTCAATTTGTCTGGGTCCGAGGGAAGGTCTCAGGAGCTCACAGAGGACGCTGTCTGCAGTTCGCCATCTTGGCTCCGCGCTCCCCCCCCCCCATTAGCTATTTTTTTAAGAGAGAAGAAAAACACTTCCAATTTTTTAAAATGAGAGGTTGAATATTAACAATGAAATGAGAAGAAATAATGAAAATGGCTATTTTTTATTGGATAATTTCACATGGCAACAAAAATAAAAGAAATTAACATCTAAAATAAATTTAGAAATAAAGAGGAATATTTATTAAAAAAATAAAAATACCAAAATTAACTAATTACAGATTGTATAATGACTAAATCTCACAAAAGGAGATTGAACAAGTTATAATTGATTTGTCAATGTAAAAACTCCAAGACCAGATTGTTTTACAAGTAAATTATATCAAATATTTAAAGGACAAATTATTATTCTGCAACAAAAAATATACCTTTAAAAACTCCTTTAATGATGTGAATAAAATACCCATACCCAAACAAGAGTGATGATGAAAAGAAGAGAACTGCAGAAAAATAGCACTTAGGGATAATAGCGCAAAATTTTAAAATAAAAAAAATTATCACAGATAAAAATCAATGTATCAAATTATTAATTATGACTATAATGGTTTATAGCAATAGTACAGGTATTGTATGACATTAGGCAGATAACTGGCACAAATATTCATGTAAATAAGACACTCAAATCATCCTAAATAATTATATCAACAAGTTTAGGGAAAATCTTCGACAAAATATAGCACACCTTTACATTTAAAATGCTTTAAAAACAGTTATGAAAAGATAACTCTTGAATGTATACAAAATAATTATCTGTTAACAGTGACTACACCAATTCCCATTCCTTAAGTTCAGGCATATTAAACTTTCATTGGTTTTCTAGGTTTTCCAGTATCCTTGGGAATTTGGGAGAGGATGTTTCCTTTTTTCTTCCATTATTTCAATACTCCACCAATTTTATTCCCGTATTTTCAGGACTCCAAGGACTTCAGGTCCATTTAACCACTTAGATTAACTTTTAAACAAATTAGGAGAACAACCTATTAGATCTTTTGAGAAGGGAAGAATTTATGACCAAAAAACTAGAAAAGATTATAAAATGCACAATGGACAACTTTGATTACATTAAATTAAGAAGGTTTTGCACAAATAAAACCAACACAAACAAGATTAAAACTTGAGAGAAAAATTTATAGCCAATGTTTCTGATAAAGGCTTCATTTCTAAAATATATAAAGAACTGAGTCAAATTTATAAGAATATAAGTCATTTCCCAGTTGATAAATGGTCACAGGATATGAACAGACAATTTTCAAGTAAAGAAATTAAAGCCATCTATATGCATAAAAATGTTCTAAATCACTATTGATTAGTGAAATGCAAATTAAAACAACTATGAGGTACCATTTCTTATTTCTCAGATTGGCTAAAATGACAGGAAAAGATAATAATCAATGGAGAGAATGTAGGAAAATAGGGACACTAATGTATTGGTGGCATTGTGAACAGATCCAACCATTCTGGAGAACAATTTGGAACTATGCCGAAGTGACTATCAAACTATGCATATTCTTTTAATCCAACAGTGCCACTATTGGGTCTGCATCCCAAAGAAATCATAAAAGAGGGGAAAGCACCCATATGTGGAAAACTGTTTGTGGCTGTTCTTTTTATGAAGGCAAAGAAATGGAAAATGACTAGATTTTTATCAATAAAGCAAAGGCTGAATAAGTTATGGTATATGAAAGTAGGAAAATTATTGTTCTATATAAAATGGCAAACAGGCTAATTTTTAGAAAGGCCTGGAAATATTTATATGAACTGATGCTGAGTGAAATAAGTAGAACCAAGAATACATTGTCTACAGCAACAGCAAGATTGTGAGATGATAAACTGTGGCAGACATGGCTCTTCTCAGTGGTTCAGTGATCCAAGGCAATACCAATAAACATTAAATGGAAAACTCCATCTACATCCAGAGAGAGAACTATGGAGATTGAATGAAAATTAACACATTCTATGATCACTTTTTTCTTTTTTTTTCTTTTTCTGTTTTTTATAATGATTTTTCTCCTTTGTTCTGATTTCCCTCTGAACATGGTTCATTAAGGGAAAATGTAAAAAAAAATTTTCACATGTAACTGTTGAAATTAAAAATAGACAAAAATAAAAGAAAAACAAACATTCAATATTCATGCATGGTATATCAATACAAAAATGACAATTATATTTCTTTTTTTTTTGCTTTTTTACTGAGGAAATTGGGGTTAAGTGACTTGCCCAAAGTCACACAGCTAGGGAATGTTAAGTGTCTGAGATCAGATTTGAACTCAGGTCTTCCTGACTTCAGGGCTGGTGCTCTATCCACTGTACCACCTAGCTGCCCTGACAATTATATTTCTATTCTTGCATCAGATTATAATTTTGCCCATCATTCTATCAAGGGAAGACCTTATAGAATTATACAAAATAATAAAATGTATAGGAAGTAACAAAATGTTAGCAAATTCATGTAAAATAATGAGGGAAAAGTAGGGATGAATAGACCTTAGTATCATCACATTTAAAATTATGGTACAAAACAAAAATAGCAAAAGGTCTTATTATCATTTAATGCTAATAGGATAATTATTAGTTGTTAATAAATTCAAGAACACAAAACATTAGGGATGGAGCTATGTACAATAAGAAAAGAACTGTGAAAATTACAAATCAGCTTATTGAAAAATAGACATTTCACGCCATACTCTATTGAAATGTTCATAGGAATGAATGATCTAAATATGAAAAAGTCAACACATAAAAAAGGCTAGTACAATGTGATTTCTTTAATAGCTGTTTTAGAGAAAAACAAATCAAACCAGATAAACAATACAAATAATTATAAAAATGCAGAATATGCAATGTTATAATTTTTTAAAAGACTTCTGCATAAGCAGAATCAATACAGCCAAAATTTAAAAAAATTAAGATGAGGAATGATTACATTTAATATAACTAATCAAAAGCAAATTACTCAACTTTATAATACTAAAGATAATTTCCCATATGGAAAATGATAATATGTAAAGGACTTTCAAAAGAGAATGTATAAATTATCAACGAACAAAAAAAATTTCCTATTGCTATGTACATAAAGAAAAAAAGAAAATTAAAATAACATGTATACCACACATATCAAATTATCAAAGAATGGCAAAGATAAAATTCATCTGTGCTAGTAGTGTTTGGGAAAATAAATGTTTTAATTTATTATTAGGAATAACTAGTTTGGTCTAACCATTTGGGAAGAAATGCAATTGTGTAAGAAAAGTTACAGACCTATTCACAACTTTTTTCTTTATTTGTATTGTAGTAAGTATTTATTTTTAGTGTACATTGCTTATGAATCATGTTAGGAGAGAAAAATCAAAACAAAAGGGAAAAACCATGATAGAGAAAAAAAACAGAAAAAAAGAAGTGAACATAGCATGTATTGATTTACATTCAGTCTCCTTAGATCTTTTTCTTGATTCAGATGACATTTTCTGTCCAAAGTCTATTGGGATTGCTTTGGATCACTGAACCACTGAGAAGAACCAAATCTTTCATAGTAGATCAATTCACATTTTTGCTATTATTGTGTACCATATGTTCTTGGTTCTGCTTGTTTCACTCAGTATCAGTTCATGTAAATATTTCTAGGCCTTTCTATAATCATTGTTCATCATTTTTTATGGAACAGTAATATTCCATTAACTTCATATACCACACCTTGTTCAGCCATTCCCCAATTGATGATTTAAAAAAGACTTTGGTATAAACAAAATCAATACATCCAGAATTTTAAAAATTTAAAATGAGGTGTGATTGAATTTAATATAACTATTAAAATGGACAACTCCTTTTCCATTTCTTTGCTATCACAAAAAAGAATTGCTACAGACATTGTTGCACATGTAGATCCTTTTCCCTCTTTTATGATTTCCTTGGGATACAGACCCAGTAATGGCACTGCTGATTCAAAGGCTATGCACAGTATTTTAGCCCTTTGGGTATAGTTCCATATTACTTCCCAGAATGGTTGGATTGTTTCACAACTCCATGAACCATGTATTAGTATCCCAGTTTTCCCACATTTATGATTACCTTTTCCTGTCATCTTAACCAATCTTAGAAGTGTGAGGTAGTACCACAGGGTTGTTTTAATCATTTCTCTAATCTATAGTAATTTAGAGCATTATTCCATATACCTATAAACGATTTTAATTTCATCTGGAAATTGTCTGGTCATATTCTTTGGCCATTTATCAACTGTGGAATGACTTATATTCTTATAAATTTGACACAGTTCTTTATATATTTCAGAAATGAGACCTTTAGCAGAAATATTGGCTGAAAATATTTTTCACCAGTGTTGTATTTCCCTTTTAATCTTATTTCTATTGGTTTTCTTTGTACAAAACCTTTTTAATTTAATGTGATCAAACTTGTTCATTTTGCCTTTTATAATGTTTTCTAGTTTTTCTTTGGTCATAAATTCCTCCCTTCCCCAAATATTTGATAACTAACTTATCCTTTGTTCTCTTAATTTGTATGTGGTATTATCCTTTATGCCCAAATCACATACCCATTTTGACCTTATTTTGATATGGGGTGTGAAATGTGAGTCTATGTCAATTTTCTGAGATCATTTTTTAGTTTTCCCAGCAATTTTTGTCAGAGTGAGTTCTTATTCCAGAAGCTGGAGATTGAGGGTATCAAATATTAGATTGCTATAGGCCTTGATTATTGTGTTGTGTGTATCTAATCTATTTCAATGATCCACCACACTATTCCTTAGTCAGTACCAAATGGATTTGATATATGTTGCTTTATAATATAGTCTTAGGCTTGGTACTGCTAAGTCACCATCCTTTGTATTTTTCCCATTAATTCCCTTGATATTCTTCACCTTTGGTTCTTCCAGAAAAATTTTGTAATATTTTTTTTCTAGTTTGATAAAATTATGTTTTGGCAATTTGATTGGTATGCACAGAAGAAGTAGACCAATTTAGGCAGAATTGTCATTTTTATTATATTACTTTGGTCTAGCCATGAAGAATTGGTAGTTTTCCAATTGTTTATAAATCATTGGTATGAGAAGTGTTTTGTAATTATTTTCATATAGTTCTTATTTTGTCTTGGCAGGTAGAGCCCAAAGTATTTTATTTTGTCTATAGTAATTTTACTTTTTTTCTTTATTAAAGCTTTTTTATTTTTCAAAATATATGCATGGATAATTCTTCAACATTAACTCTTGCAAAATCTTTTATTCCAGTTTCCCCCCTCCTTTACTCCCTCCCCAGATGGCAAGTAGTCTCTCTCTCTCTCTTTCTCTCTCTCTCTCTCTCTTTCTCTCTCTCTCTCTCTCTCTCTCTCTCTATATATATATATATATATATATATATATATATGTTAAATCTTGTATATGCATACATATTTTTACAATTATCTTGCTGCAAAAGAAAAATTAAATGAAACCAAAAAAAATAATGAGAAAGAAAATAAAATGCAAGGAAACAAAAACAGAAAACAGAGTGAAAATGCTATGTGGTGAACCTAACTCAGTTTCCCCAATTCTCTCTCTACATGTAGATGGTTCTCTTCATCAAAAGACCATTGGAACTGACCTGAATCATCTCATTGTTGAAGAGAGCCATGTCCATCAGAATTGATCATTGTATAATATTCCTGTTGCTTTGTACAGTGATCTCCTGGTTCTGCTCATTTCACTCAGCATCAGTTATTGTAAATCTCTTCAGGCCTCTATAAAATTATCTTGCATATCATTATTTATAGAACAATAATATTCCACAATATTCATATGCCATAACTTATTTAGCCATTCTCCAAATGATAGGCATCCATTCAGTTTCCAGTTTCTTGCCACTATAAAAAGAGCTGCCACAAACATTTCTGCATACATGGATCCCTTTCTCTCCTTTAAGATCTCTTTGGAATATAGTCCCAGTAGAAACACTGATGGATCAAAGGGTATGGACATTTTGATAGTCCTTTTGGCATAGTTTCACATTGCTCTCCAGAATAGTTGGATCAGTTCACAACTCTACCAATAGTGTATTAGTGTCCCAGTTTTCCCAAATCCCTTCCAGCATTCATCATTATCTTTTCTTATTGTCTTAGCCAATGTGAGAGGTGTGTAGTAGTATCTCAGAATTGTCTTAATTTGCATTTCTCTGATCAATAGTGATTTATAGCATCTTTACATATGAGTAGAAATTTTAATTTCTTCCTCTGATAATTGTCTGTTTATATCCTTTGACCATTTTTCAATTGGAAAATGGCTTGAATTCTTATAAATTTGAGTCATTTCTCCTTATATTTTAGAAATTAGGCCTTTATCAGAATCTTTGAATGTAAAAATGCTTTCCCAGTTTGTTGCTTCCCTTCTAATGTTGTCTCCTTTAGTTTTGTTTGTGCAAAAACTTTTTAGCTTAATATGATCAAAATTCTCTATTTATGTTCAATAATGAACTCCAGTTCTTATTTGCCCACAAAATTCTTCCTTCTCCATAGAGAGAGGTAAACTCTATTTGTTCTTCTGATTTGCCTATAATATCACTCTTTATGTCTAAATCATGAAACCATTTCAACCTTATCTTGGTATATGCCGTTAGGTGTGGATCAATGGCCTAGTTTCTGCCATACTAGCTTCCAATTTTTCTATACGTTTTTGTCAAATAGTGAATTTTAATCCCAAAAGCTGGGGTTACAGACTTTCCCCACCCCTCAATGTCTTTTTCTCTGATGTTATAATATCAGAGTCCATTTAAAACCACATCCTCAGTCCATATGATGCCTACTCTGTTTCAATGACAGATACAGTTCTCAAGAGTTACAGATACCAGTCTTGGTCCTGGTGTATTATCCTGCTGATAAGTTGCTGTAATCTCTTTGTTAATATTTTATTAAATTTTTTTTTGCATCAATATTCATTAGACCGTTGGTCTGTAATTTTCCTTTTCAGTTTTGACGGTTTCTGGTTTAGGTATCAATGCCATATTTGTGTCATAAAGGGGATTTTTCAGAATTGGTGAAATTGAAAAATGCAATGAAATAAAACAAGTCCTTCAAAAATTCAATTGGCCAAATGCAAAGGGAGGTAAAAAAGTTGACTGAAAATAATTCACTAAAAATTATAACTGAACAAATGGAAGTGAATGAGTTATTGCAACATCAATCAATCAAACAAAATTTTTAAAATGAAAAAAATAGAAGAAAACATAAAATATTTCTAATATTTAGATTTAGATTGAGGAGAGACATCAGAGAATTGTTGGACTATCTGAAAACCAAGATGAAAAAAAAAAGAGCCTAAACAATACCTCTCAAGAAATCATCAAGGAAAACTGACCTGATGTCCTAGAATCAGAAAGTAAAATAGCCATTGAAAGAATTCAACAATCACCACCTGAAAGAAACCCCAAAATGAAAATTCCAAGGAATATTGTAGCTACATTCAAGAATTATAAGATCAAGGAGAAAATATTATATGTAGCCAGAAAGAGATAATTCAAATATGTAGGAGCCACAAATAAGGATTATTGAGGAGCTAGTAGCTTCTACTTTAAATGATTGAAGGGCCTAGAATATGATATTACAGAGGGCAAAAGAACTTGAGGCAGCCAAAAATCAACTCTTCAGCAAAATTAAGCATCATCTTTCAGGGAAAAGATGAACATTCAATGAAATAGGGGATTTCAATTTATTTTGATGAAAAGACCAAGGCTGAACAGAAAATTTGATCTTCAAATACAGAATTCAAAGGAAGCACAAAAAAGGTGAAAGGGGGAGAAAAATGTTTTTAAAGGTTAAAATGTTTATATTTCTAAGTGGGAAGATGAAGTGTTTAAGTGTTGAGAACTTTATATTTGTTAGGGGGGTAAGAAATGCTGAAAGTTTGGGTTTCCACAGTGTTACAAGTTTTGAGGTAGTGTGGGATAGTAGCTACCACTGACCAAAAGGTTTTCAGAATATGAGAGGTTAAGGAAGCTTAGGATTCACTGAACAATTATGTGATCAATAGAAGCTTGGAGCTTCTATTGTGGGGCTAGGAAGGCACAGGGGGATTTAACCAATCAGAAAGACTCTTGTGGTTTTGAAAAAACCACAAATTTAAGATAATAGCTCATTTAGCCCGAACTAGTTGGGGCCAATGACCTGACTTGTCTAAATGACTACTGCACCTGCTTAATAGGCTGATTGAATATTAAACAAAACACCCCAGAGGAGGAGTTTTCTGCCATTTTTGAACATGGGATGTATGATGGGGGACATGTTTTATACATATTAAGAGGAAATGTAGTGGGCGTATCAGAAAGACAGTAACCTGGATAAAACAAAGCAATTCCTTCTCTGAAGGGAGGGGCTGCACCACACTAGAGAGTATAAAAGTTCCCCCACTTCTATACTCAGTGCTCCCTCTTCCTGAAGAGGTAGTGAGGTCCCCTTCTGGCCAGAAATATTAAAGATTCTTCTTTAATAAATTTCCCTTGATATCTGATTTTCAGTGTCAAGAATGTTATTTCTAACAGGGGTATACTTAGAGGGTGTAGATATAATTCAACTTTACTGTGATGATTTAAAAAAGAAATTGGGGTGGATAAAAGATTGTACTAGAAGAAGAGAAAAGGGCAGGTAAAATGGGGTAAATTACATCACATGCAGAGGCAAAAAAGACCTATTACAGTTGAGGAAAAGAAGGGAGGGGACATTGTGTTTACCTTAATTTCATAGGATTTGGCTGAAAAAGAGAATATCAGACGCATTTAGTTTCAAATAGAAACTTGACTAATTCTATAGGGAAGTTAGAAAAGAAAGAGGAAAGGAAAGAGGGAGGTACTAGAAGGGAGAATAGAAGTAGAAGGGCAAAGGGATAAGAAAAGAGAGAGGGGTCATAAAAGGGGAAGACAGACTGAAGCAAGTGGTGGTCAGAAGCAAAACACTGGTAAGGAGGAAAAGGGGGAAAGGAAAGAGAAAAGTATAATTTGTGGAAAATAAGATTGCAGGAAATATAGAGTTAGTAATTCTTACAGTGAATGCAAATGGGATGAACTCTCCCATAAAACAGAAGCAGATAGCAGACTGTATTAAAAAACCAGAATCCTATAATATATTGCTTATAAGCAACACATTTAAAACAGAGTGATACATGCAGAGTAAATGTAAAAGGGTTGAGCAGAATCAATTATGCTTCAGCTGAAGAAAAAAAAAAGCAGGGATAAAGATCTGATCTCAGATAATATAGAAAGCAAAAATATGTCTAATTAAAAGAACTAAGGAAGGAAACTACATCTTGATAAAGGGTATCCTAGATAATGAAGTGATAGCAATACTAAACAAATATGCACCAAGTGGTATAGCATCCAAGTTCCTAGAGGAGAAGTTGAGAGCTGCAAGAAGAAATAGAGAGCAAAACTATACCAGTGGGTGATCTGAACCTTGCTCTATAAAAATTAGATAAATCAAACCACAAAATAAACAACAAAAAAGTTAAGGAAGTAAATAGAATTATAGACCTGAAGGGGTACAGAAAGGAATATTTTTTTTTTCTTGGAAGATGGAACCTATACAAAAACTGACCATGTATTGGGGCACAAATTATGTAGAAAGTCAGAAATAGTAAATGCATCATTTTCAAATCATGATGCAATAAAAATTACACAAAATAAAGGGAAAAATAGATAAAAAATTAATTGGAAACCAAATAATGCAATCACAAAGAAAAGTGCTTGAAACAATAAATCATAGACACACTTGATAATTTCATCCAAGAGAATGACAATAATGAGACAACATAGAAAAATTTATGAGATGCAGCCAAAACAGTTCTTAGGGAAAAAGATTTATGTCTAGATGCTTATTTGAATAAAATAAAGAAAAAGAAGATCAATGAATTAGGATGCAACTAAAAAAGCTAAAAAAGAACAAATTTAAAACCCCCAAATAAATACCAAATTTGAAATTCTGAAAACAAAAGGGAAGATTAATAAAATTGAAAGTAATGAAACTATTGACAAATAAATAAAATGGATAGTTGGTTTTATGAAAAAACCAACATAATAGATAAAGTTTTAGTTAATTTGATTAGAAAAAAGGAAAGAAAATCAAATTAATACTACTAAAAATGAAAAGGGTGAAATTTCAATAAATGAAGAGGAAATTAGAGCAACAATTAGGAGCTATTTTGCTCAAGTATATGCCAATAAATCTGATAATCTAAATGAAATGGATGAATATTTACAAAAATATAGTTTGCCCAGATTAGCAGAGGAGGAAATAAATTAAATATTCCCATTTTACAAAACAAAATGAACAAGCTATTAATTAACACCTTAAGAAAAAATATCCAGGGCCAGATGGATTTACAAGTGAATTATACCAACATTCAAAGAACAATTAATTACAATGCAATGCAAATTATTTTAAAAAATACAGAAAGAATTTTATAACAAAGATATAGTGCTGATACCTAAACTAGCAAGGGTCAAAATAGAGAAAGAAAATTATAGGCCAGTTTCCGTAATGAATATTGATACAACAATTTTAAACAAAACATTAGCAAAGAGATTACCACAAGTTATCACCAGGGCAATGCACCATGACCAAGTAGGATTTATTCTAGAAATGCAGGGCTGGTTCAATATTAGGAAAACTATATGCATAATTGAGTATAACAAGAACCAAATGAACAGAAACCATATCTTTTGCATCTTAATAGATGCAAAAAAAATCTGACAAAAGCCAGCACCCATTCTTATTAAAAACAGTAGAGAACCTAGGAATAAATGAAGTTTTCCTTAAAATGATCAGTTGCATCTATTTCAAACCGTATCATCTATTTTAAACTATTAGCATGTATCATATGTAATAGGAATAAACTGGGACCATTCCCTATAAGATCAGGGGTGAATAAGAAATGTTAGTTTTAGCAATAAGAGAAGAAAAATAAATTAATTAAAATAGGTAATAAGGAAAACAAATTATTACTCTTTGCAGATATGATGGTATACTTAGAGAACTCTAGAGAATCAGCTAAAAATTACAAGAAACAATGAACAACTTTAGCAAAGTTTCAGGACACAAAATAACTTCACATAAATTATCATCATTTCTATATGTTACCAAAAAAGTCCAGCAACAACAGACACAAAGAGAAATTCCATTTAAAATAAACATAGATAATATAAAACATGTGGGAGTCTACCTCGTAAGACAAAGTTGGTAACTCCATGAACACAATTACAAAACATTCTCTATTCAAATAAAGTCAGATATAAACAAAAAAGAATATCAAGTGCTCATGGATAGGTTGAGCTAATATAATAAAAATAACAATCTAACTAAATTAATCTATTCTGTATTCAACTTTATAGAATTAGAAAAAAATAATAGCAAAGTTCATCTGCAAGAACAAAAGAGCAAGAATTTCAATGGAATTAATTAAAAATGGAAATGAAGGTAACTTTGCTGCACCACATCTAAAACAATATTATAAAGCAGCAATAATCAAAATTATTTGGTACTGGCTAAGAAATAGAGTAGTTGATCAGTGAAATAGGTTAGGTGCACAAAGCATAATAGTCAATGAAAGATCTCAGCTTCTAGGATAAAAACTCATTATTTGACAAAAATTGCTGAGAAAATTGGAAAATAATATGATGGAATCTAGGCACTGACCAGCGCTTAACACCTTATACCAAGAAATGGGTTCTTGGTTAGAACTAAAGAGTGATATTATAAGCAAATTAGAAGAACAAAGGATAGTATACCTCTAAAATTTGTGGAGAGGGAATGAATTTATGATCAAAGAAGAACTAGAATACAGTATAAAATGGAAATGGATAATTTTGATTGCAATAAATTAAAAAAATTGTACAAAAAAAATCTATGCAGATAAGATTAAAAGGGAAGCAGAAAACGGAAAAAAAATCTTTACATCCAAGGGTCTGATAAAGGCTAAATTTCCAAAATGTATAGATTGACTCAAATTTATGAGAATATAATCCATTCTCCAATTGGTAAATGGTCAAAGGATATGAACAGACAATTTTCAGATGAAGAAATAAAAACCATTTCTAGTGTTCCGAAAAAATGCTCCAAATCACTATTGATCAGAGAAATTCAATTTAAGACAATTCTGAGGTACCACTACACATATCTCAGATTGGTTAAGATGACAGGAAAAAATAATAATGAATGTTGGAAGAGATGTGGGAAAACTGGGACACTAATGCATTGTTGATGGAGATGTGAATTGATTTAATCATTCTAAAGATTTGGAGATATGGAATTAGGGCTATCAAATTAGGGTTGCATTCCCTTTGATCCAGCAGTGTCTCTACTGGGTCTGTATCCCAAAGAGATAATAAAAAAGAGAAAAGGACCTACATGTGCAAAAATATTTGCAACAGTTCTCTCTCTCTCTCTTTCTCTCTCTCTCTCTCTCTCTCTCTCTCTCTCTCTCTCTCTCTCTCTTTTGGAGTGACAAGGAACTGGAAACTGAGTTGATATCAGTCAGTTGAGGAATGACTGAGTAAGTTTTGGAATATGAATGTTACAGAATATTATTGTTCTATAAGAATCGATCAAGAGAATGATTTCAGAAAGGGCTGGAGAGACTTTCACGAACTAATGCCAAGTGAAATGAGTAGAGCTAGGAGAACACTGAACACAGCCACAAGATTAAGTGATGATCAATATTGATGAATATAGTTCTTTTCTACAATGAAGTGATTCAAGCAAATTCTAATATACTTGTGATGGAGCCATCTGCATCCAGAAAGAGGATTGTTGGGAATAAATATGCATCACAACACAGTTTTTTCACCTTTTTTTTTTGTTGTTTGCTTGCTTTTTGTTTTGTTTGCTTTGTCGTTTTGTTTGTTTTGTTTTTGTTGTTTTGCTGTTCATGTTTTTTTTGTTGTTGTTGTTTTTTGCTTGCTTTTTGTTTTTTCTCATTTTTTTCCTTTTTAATCTGATTTTTCTTCTGCAGCATAATAAATGTGAAAAAAGAATTGTCCATGTTTAACATATTGAATTGTTTGTTGTCTAGTTGAGGGGGTAGGGAAGGGAGGGAGAAAAATTTGGAGCAAAAGATTTTATAAGGATGAATGTTGAAAATTATCTTTGCATGTATTTTAAAAATAAAAACCTGTCATTTAAAAACAATCTGAATCATTTGCTTCACCGAAAAGGAAATGAATAAAAGATCCCACAAATACAACATTATTATCAATACTATTAACAACAGTAGCAAAATAAAACAACGCAAAATAAAACAATACTTCTCCATAAGATATTTAATTTGGATATAACTATACAAGTAGCATATTGATATAATGGGAAATTATTTTTGCCATATATTAATTATGAAAAAATTCAAGAAACATAGTAAGGCCATATAAATTAGAAAAAATCCAAATTATAATAACATAAATGTTGACAATGCTAAAAGATATGAGGTTCAGTTCAAATACAATATTGGTTAAATATAAATGATATTAACATAAACTTCCTTCTTTCCTGTTAAAAATAAAATAATAAACTATAGGAATGGAGAGTTATATATAATCATAGTTGCAATCATTATTTTAAGAATTTTCCTAAAATTTTAAATTATTGTTCTATATGACTGATGTGGAAATATGTTTACATGATTGCACATGTATAACCTACATTAGGTATCTTGCTATCTTGGGAAAGAGGATTGGCAGGAGGAAGAGAGAAATTATTTGAAATTCAAAATCATATGAAAATGAATATTGAAAACCATCTTTACATGTTAAAGTATTATTTACCTCCCAAAAATACACATTAAAATTAAATGTTTTGTTTTAAAATGTACCAAAGATGAAAATGCAAGAAAAATATACACGATATGCATTGTAAAATTAAAAAAAACAATTTTGATAACAATAAATAAAACTTTTAAAAGATAAATTAATACTTCCAAGATAAAATACTTGGAAGAAAATTAGTATGACCATATTGTTTATAATTTAGGGCAAAGAAAGATAGAACTTTAATAAATTTTAGGATCGTCATGAAGACTAACTTAAAATTTTACAAATTGAAATATTACAGTTTTATGTGTTTACCTCAGTAGTACAAAGGATCTGTGATCCTATGGGTATATGTATTACCTCTCTGAGTTCAAACAGCATTTCCTTTGAATCTGTAATAATTTTGTTTATGTCCTAGAGATCCTCCATAGGTCTAACCAACTTAATGGGACCCTTTATTTGGCTTTTAAAATATAGTCTCAGGTTGTCTATCTCTTGTCTCCTAATATCATTGGACCATGTTTTCAGATAAAATAAGCTCTCTGTCAATTTTTAGGGCAATTATAAAATCTACATAAAAATACCACCAGCCTAGATATATGGGAAAAATTGGGGGGGACTTGAAGGATAAATAATATGGAGAAGCATAATTGTAGAACAATAAAAAAAAAACTCTTCAAGGGCTCATAAATTTCCTGGAAAGTGAGTGAAACAACCCCCCCCCCATTTTGTATATGAGAAAATGGAGGCATAAAAAAGGTTAAATGACTTCTCTAGAGTAACATCAAGGAACTTCTAGAAGATTACTTTTTAAACATATGAATGGTTTATGATTATGGTCTTATTTATATATATAGAAAAATTCCTAACAATAGACTAGGGAGTTGAGATTCAGTCCTGCACCAGGAAAGGTTACTCTTCCCTATGTTGATCTTAGAGTTTTTCCTTGCCTTCATGCCTTGAACAAAGGGACACAAGAAAAATGTGAAGGTATTCATAAGAATAAGATTAAGCCAATCAGATGCAGTCTTAAAAGTTACAGGACAGAGTTAGAAATAGATGCCAATGGAATCCAGAGGATCTAAGGACAAGGAAGGGAAGAGGACCACCAATTCTCTGTCTGTATTTTTTCTCCTCAATCCTTCAGCCACCTAAACAATATGCCATGGTAAAACAAACAAGTAAACAAAAAAAAATCCCATTTTTATACCTTGCTGCTTTTTCCTCTCCTATCTCCAAGCTTAGAGAGGGAAGTATGACTACAGCTTCCACTTCTGTCAAGGCCATCCTGCTACCTATTTCTATTCAAAGCTATATTAAAAGATTCTTTCACTTCCTTCTCCTTGTAATCTTCCCATTTTTTCAATGGTTACCCTTTTAGTCTTAATGCAAACCATGTCAAATTTCCTGCCTCAGAAGATGACAAAGTCACTGTCCACCTACCAACAAAAAAACAAAACAAAACCCCAAATCCATTAAATGCCCAAAGTCTTTTCAGATTCAAGTTAACCTTATTCACTTCTAAGGAAGTGTGGTACTTATGTAGGTCCTGGTCTCTACCTTTAGAATTTAAGTTCTTTGCAAGTTGAGATTGCATTATTTATGATATGTGTATCCTCAGTATCCATTACAATGCCTATCATATTGTAAAATCTTTATGAATGATTTTGGTGGATGTCTTTCTGTTGCTATTGCTAAGAAGCCCATAAAAATTATTTTTGTGGTTTAGTCTATCAAATAATTTTATCCAAGCTTAATAAATGAAAAAAATCATTATCTTAGTATAGAAGTTTTAAGCTATAATTTTCTTGACCAAATCTAATGCTTCAAAAATAATAAATTTGCAAAATATCACATTATTTCTCTTTTGAATCAACTCTACTTCTGAATTTGTAGTTCACTATAAAATAGTCACTCATAATACCCTAGCTATTTCTTTCTCACATTTTCATTAAAGATAGCCCTGATGTGATTATAACCACTCTCCTAACATGTTATAAAGATGAGAAAGTAATTATATAGGCTGGTAATTACTCAGTCTTCTTGGTTGCATTTCTTGGTGATTATATCACATATGATTTTTACCATTTTTTGATTTCTTCCTCTCTTTGTTATATCTTGAAAACCAATTATGAAGTACCTTAAAATTTTGATCACTTCTCACATGGATTTTTTTCTGAATGTACTTGATGGGATAAAGCGTCTCTTTTTAACTTGATCTTATTATATGTTATTTTCTGTCCTCTCTCCTTCCTCCCTTCACCATGACACATCAGGTGCTATTAGAGTTCAAAGGTGATATCCTAATACTACCTGTGATGTTATAGGTATTATTTTTAGAATTACTGGAAATACTATTTTTTGCATCTTATTTTTTTATTTTCTACTCTGTTTCATCTATCAATGTTCTTCAGATAATCTAGGGAAGAAAACAAGCATTTATTAAGTTACTTCTATGGACCAAGCACTGGTAAATGCTTTTCTAACTACTGTCTTCTTTTTCTTCCTGTCTGCTCTCTTGGAGTTCATGATCTCCAGAAATTCATAATTTAGCAAGATGAAATCAACTCTGAGACTCATATCTCTTAAGTTCTTTTTCTAACCTGACTAAAGGATTTCATGTTTAAGTACTGAGTTCCCTCCTTACCACAACCTTTTCAATTTCTTTTCCTATATTCTCTTCTCTTATTATATAGTAATCTTCAATATAGGGACTTTATTGCCTTACTTTGTATTCTAAGCACTCAGAACACTGACTGCTATTTATCTATTACTTAATAAATTTTTATTGATTCTGAATGATAGCTCAGTCAATCCTCTCAACAGCCTACCTCTGTGAAGTAGGTAATATTATTATTCTCATTTTAAAATTGAGGGAAATGAGGTATAGAGCTTTAAGTGACTAGTTTAGCATTATATAGCTAATAAATGTTTGAGCCCAAATTTGAACTCAGTTCTTCCTGTCTATGTCCAGTGCTCTATCTACTGTCCCTTCCAGGTGCCTAACTGGATGTCATACAAAACTTTTGGCAGATATGCTTTCTCCTCTTCATCTTTTCATTGTTTTGTGAGGCAATACAGCCAATAATATGCCATCCTATAACATATTTTTGAAACATGGTATAATCTAAACCAGTATTGTGCTTCTTTTAGATAATAGGCATTAGCAAGGTTATGATGTGTTTACTGACCAAAGTTCTCATTGAGTACTTTTTTTACATCATTATTGTGGTGAATGATTATATATATATGTATATATGATAAAATATTTTATTTTTTATGATAGAATACTGGTATAAAATAAAAAGCATTTGTAGCTTTAGTCCATTTAACATACCATAGTACTTTACTTATTTCAGTGATAGAACTATTGTCATTGAGCTATGTCTAGCAGTTGTGTTATTGGCATCTCTGGCTTATTCAGGTATATTTTGTCTTGTGGCAATGGAACAAGGAGGGCTCCTTCATGGAGGACTGTAGAAGAAGGAGCACACACAAATATTTAAAATAGGGCCTGCTTGCAACTCTAGACTACTATATTTATTTCACTGATACTTAGAACAGTTGTATCATGTGGATGGAGGTTCCAAACCCTATCAGTGGTATCTTAAAATATTAACTAATCAACATTTTTGGGTTCCTATTAGATCTTTACATCTATCATAGCAATCCCAAGGCAATCCCTCCCCCCCCAAAAAAAAACAAAAAACAAAAAACAAAAACAAACAAAAAAACACCAAAGAAACAAAAATGCGCTTCTGTACATCTGGATAGAATTCTCTAACTTTTTGGTTGCTCTATACCCTTTCTTTCAATATAGATGATGGAAGAGAACAAAAAAGGAAGATGCAGATAGCCCAATAGAGGAGTTATTCTTAGTAATGTCAGCACAGAACAGGAAAAGAAAACAGGTAGGGGAGGTCATATTAATACCTATCAATAATCTATAGCTGTGTCTATCTATATTTTATATGACATATAGGGTACATATGCATTTGTCTATGGGTATATATCTATTGGTAAACATACATGCATGTCTCTCTCTCTTTATATATATGTAGATATGTATCCATAAATGCATATACATATAAATATCTATAGGCACACATATTTCACATACATATTTTTATATAAATGCATATATACATATCTTTATGTATAGATGCACCCACACAAAATTATATATAGACACAAAAATGCACACATACAATTTATATGAATATATACATATACATATTTGATCAGATCAGATTAGAATCTTATATACACATACAGGGTTTTAAGATTCAATAACTTCAAACATAGAAATACTATACTTACAAAAACATTTTGGTTATTTAAAATTTTAAAGTATTCTTTTTTAAAAATTAACATTCAACAAAACCTCTGCCTTGAGTTGTAATTGCTCTGGTAGAATTTCAGACTTTCTCAAAGCTGCTACTGCTCAATGACTGAAAAAATTTCATTTCTAATCTAGCCATGTCATCAAAAGAATGAGATTTGAAGCATACATGACAGTTTTTATGTGACTGCAAAAGAAAAAAAAATCTACTGGAGATAGATCAGGGGACCAAGGTGGCCAACAAGAGGATCTCCACTACCAATCTAATGGGCTGAGAAATTATCATCTAGAAACTGTCACACATAATGGTCAGGGACTCTCTCTCACTAAAATTAAAATTTATTCTTCAAAATTCTCAAAACTAAATGAAAAGGAAATGAAAATATTTTTTTGTAAATATGTAGAATTTACATGTCTGAAATTATTAAAGTTTCTCTAAAATTTGTAAGATATCTTGTGCATATATTGTCTATAGCAGACAGAAATATATATATACATATATATGCATATATATTTAATTTATTATGGATATTAAATGGTATATATATTACTTAATAGCATAACCAACTATATTATATATATGTATATAAAACATTGAATTGGCCCAATAGAAAATAAGATCTAAATAGGCATCCTTTATGAAGAAGCTGTAGTATGGCATTCATTTTCTATCCAAATTAGAGCTATTAAATGATGGATATCTGAAAATTAACATGATATTGGTTTCTTCAATCTATTATTTTGATTTTTGGTTTATTGAATAGAAACACAACTAGATATATCAATAGAAATGTATAAATATATGGATGGATATATGATAGCATGTTTGTTTAGCAGTTATTATCTTTTTATGGACTATTCAGTGTATTGGGGAATACAAATTTAAAGATTAGTCAGTCCCTGCTTTAAAGGAGCTAATATTCTCAGTGAAGAAGATAGCATGTCGGTATCATCTTCCCACCCACCCCAATCCTTCTTCAATATTGACTAAATGGAGAAATGGGCTAATTGCAAAATATATTCTTGATGATTATATAGGGATTATTTATTTGTTTATTCCCTCTTCCATTTATTTGTCTATTTATTTGCTTGCTTAATTGTTCATTTATTTATTTGTTTGTTTGATACAGGAATTCAGAATAGTTCTGTTCAGGGAAAATGCACATTCTTCCAAAGTATTCTGAAACAGGATTTCATGATATATATAAATTATTCAATGCAAAAAAATCTCAAGGTGACAATAACAACAGCAGCAGCAACAACAACAACAACAACAAAAGCATTGCTAACTTAGTTAAGGTAAACATGAGTGGTAAATATTTTAAGAGTGGACCAAAAAACAACTGCGTGAACTAGAATGTAGAGTTTTTAGAAACGTTTAAAAGACAAACTAATTTTAGGTAATCCCTCCTCCCCCACATATGGCCTACTACATTTAAAATGAAAAATCCTCAGACAATTCTAATCACATTGTCAGTCAGATAGTCATCTTCTGAAAGGGGATCCTTCACCTTTAAGAATGCATGTACAATAGTGATATGTAAGCAGCTCAAAGCCTCAATACCCCTTTTTTCTGCAAAGCAAGACTGGGTTAGGAAAAAATCAATATGTTGGAAGTAAAGGTCAGACAAGGAAAAGTGACATGAAACAGAACTAAGGGAACAATATCCTTCATGAAGATTGTTTGAAGTTTTCTTTACCGTTGTGCTAGCTTCAGTGCATATATATTTTATCCTAGAATAGAAACCTGTATTCTTGCAGAAAAGTTATATTTTAAATATTTATCAATTTGACAATGTCCTTATTGCTTATTATCTTTATCCTGTGAACCAAGTTTCAGGAAACAGTAGATGTTTATTGAAATTTCTTTTAGTTTAGTTTTTTTTTTTAAAGTAATGTGAGTATAACACACATGTATTTGCCTATCTTTTTTTTTTTTTTAACAGTTCTCGATTTACTTTTTCAAGTGGGCCAGATGTACTACTATAGTCCTTAAAAGGGTCAGGAACATCTCCTTATTTCCTCACACTCTCTACTTATTGCTTGGGTATAGTTTTAAAGTAGTCCATGAACCCTTTTCACTCTTACAACACATTTACCCACAATTAACAATCAAGCCGTCCTCCCTTCATTCAGGCATCCATTCTCTCTGGGCCTCATTTTCCCTGCCTCTCTCTTGATCTGCCATTGTGCAGAGAGCTGTTTGTGCCATCGCAATCTGCCCTCCTTACCAGCCGCATAAGGATAGGAGGGGAAAAAAGCACACAGCATTCAGATGCTGAATAGCAAATTGCTCTTGAGTGTCCTTGCTTCCCCCGGCTCTCCCCCTTCCTCCAGAAGGACAAGGGGGGCCCTGAAAGCAACTATACATTTTGCTTAGTGCTCTTGAAAACAAGCGTTTCACACCTGAAGCCTTTCACGGCAGCCCAGAAGCACCCCTTCAAACCACTTAATTGCCAATTGCTTCAGAGCTCGTTGTGAAAGTCCATTATGTCAGCCAGCTCCATGGCGAGTGACAAAGTATGGCAAATGAAAGAGTCCTCCTTCTTCCAGGGCCAATGCAGCATTAAATATCCCCAGATCACTGGTTTTCTTGTTGTTAAGACAGTGATTGGCTCCCGCAGAAGGTATGCACAGAGACCGTCTAGTATTATTTTTAAATGAGAGATGCAATTTTCCTTGTATTCTTTGTCAAAATAAGATAAAATAAGGACACCAAAAGAAGTCAAACAAGATAGCTTCACACATAACTTGTTTGTTCTGGGGTACCTAGTAGAATGGTATCCTTATCAAAATTGTGTAGCTTATATGGTTTCAAAAAAAAATTAAGTGTCTGCTGTTCTCCAAGTTAAGAGACCCTATCCTTGAGGTTCTGGGAAGCAAACAATATAAATATTCTGTGCAAAAAGATCACCTTGAGCAAAAATGAAATCAAACATTAATTCACTATTGAATTGTTTTAAAGTTGCAGTCCTGGAAATTGCTTTTTAAATAGTTTGACTTCTTTTTCTTCCAGTCACTGCAATAAAAATAAATAAATAACATCACCTTTAAGGGATAATATCTATCCATTCATATCCAAATCATATAATGCTCATAGAGAAACAAATTATTTGCATCTAGTGTTTTTGCATAATTATTCCAAAAATGATGCCATCAAAGTTATGGAGTCATTAATGAAATGTGCTTTGGGGAGAGGATGATAAAGTCAAACTGAGTGGGATCAGTGTAGGGGTCTTTGTAGTACATTCACTCAAGGCATTTCTCCTTTGAAAGCAGTGTAAATTTATATATACACACACACATATTGTTGATGTTTGTTTTAGAGGGAAAGTAACAACAACATCATTACAATTTAATAATGGAAGACTTTTAGAATCATGTCAATATATCCTCAAATTTCAAGGATATTATTTAGTTTATTAGGTATATTTGTGATATGCTTTAGAAAAGCTTTCTGGCAGTCTTGAATACAAGGTTACTATAGAATTTTATTTTGCCTTCTTGTGAAGAAAAAAGGCAGCTGTAGGTGAGCTTTCATTTATTAAAACATAAGAAAAATTGGATGAATATCTTGAGTTGAAATGTTCTTCAATTGAGACTGTACTGAAGGAAGCCTGGCCTTCCTTGTTTACTTTCAACATTCCTTCACAATTAAGTATCATCCTTTTCAGCAAGGACTACTTCCATGTTTCCTCTCATGGCCCCCCAGGTCCCCTTCCTCTTTACTGCTATTACCTTTCCACTCCCACATCTCTTGTGCTTTCCTAATCATTTAGAACAGGCCCACTCTTCAGAGTTCTATGGATAACTCTCTAGGCTTCCTCTTCTTACTGTCATGATAAGCCCCTGATCACTGCCACTCCCCTCTTTCCTTTTAATTATTCATGCTATGCCCTGAAATGAAAATTTAATTGTGGATGATTTAGAGATTCAAGTAATTTAAGATGCATTGGGAAGTAGAGAGTATATTATCAATTATGGGGTAGGGAAACTGGTTTATGGACTTTTAAATAGCAAAAAATTATCCCAAAGTTTTCACATCTTACTGTCTAAGAAAGAGCCTCATAACTACTGATCTTTATCAGGAATCAAATCTCTGAAATATATTCTCCAGAAAGAATATATTGGCCCTATAGAAGGTGAGGATGATTTGTTACCCAGGTTATTTTTCTGTTTATTTATATTTGTTTCATAAATTCACTTTTTTTTTTGGTTTTTCTGCAAGAAGGATTCAAATGTATTAAATTTAGCCCACTAACCATTTAGCAGACTTACAATACTGTGGTAGGAATGAAAAAAATGTTCATAGTCTATGTATATGAAAGGCAGATTGGTATCATGGAAAGGGGTATGACGGGATTTGAACTCAGGAAAATCTGTGTTCTAGTCTTATCTCTGATAATGACTCACATAGTGACCATGGACAATTCAGGCAATGCTCTAAATGCTCTAAGATGATAAACTGATGAAAGGCTATTGATCTAATATGGTAAAGGGAGTTTTTCTGCTACATATTCTCTGGACATAGAAGAAACCACAATTTAAAGGAGGAAAGAAAAGGAAAAGAAAGATAGATATACTACAGTGAATCCATAACATACTTACAACCCTATCCCCCACATACATTGGAAGAGGTGGAAATAAATGATTAAAGTGCTTTTAGGCCTATATTTGGAGAATTTACATTGATCTATTACCTCCTGATGCAACCTGTTCATTTCTCTTATGGCATTGTTAATTCTAAATTTTTTCCTTACATGGAGATAAAATCTTTTCAACTTCCACTATAACTGCATCTATTTCTGCCCTTTGAGACTAAGCCAAATGAATCTGATCCCTTTCCTATATGACAGATCTTCAAATTTTGGTATCATATATGTAAAGCTAAAAGTAAATTAGAGTATTAATCCAACCCCTTCACTTTATGGATGAGGAAATTGAGGCCCACTGAGATTAAATAGTTCTCCTAGGGTCACACAGGTAATGAGATGGGGAATTTGGATTTGAGACTTTGGTCTTTTGACTATAGATTCTTTGGTCTCTCTATGGTGGCATCTTGATCTATCTCCTATAAAAAAAAGTTGGTTCAGTGCAGTGTTCTCCCATAACTTCTGACAGAAAAGGTAGTATCTGTTGAAGAACAAAGGGAGAACAAAGGAAAGCAATGAATATTCCTTTCTTATGTCATTAGTCATTTGGAATAGAATTACATTCAAACATATTCAGAAGAGGAATTGGATATATTTTCAGTATGCCATTGGATTTAATGTCTCATGTATGTATGTGGAATCATGAATGGTTAGAGGAAAACCATAAATACTCTGAAAGACACCATTAAACTAGTCTTTACACATTTAGATCTAGCTTTTAGGGTATAAAGATCTTATGACAGCATAAGTCAGTGACTGTACTATGTTTATAAATGTTATTTATAAAATATTATATATAATTTGGGGGTTTGTGAAGGTTGTAGACTTGTTCGTGAACAAGTGTTTGTTTTTGTAAAATGTGTTTTCTTTCATCTTCCCTTTCTGACAGCTATCCCAAATTCTCAGAAGCCTTTCAAAAGGATGAAGCAACAATTTATCTTAAGAAATACACATAGTATAATTGCTTTTGCAACAAAGCCTCCTTCTTTCATTTCTCCAGCAATGGTCCATTTCCCTTGATAGATTCCTGCTTATGTTTAGACAACATACTCACTCTATCAGCTGTTTTCCTCCTTCTCCCTTGCCACCACTCTGCCAACACTCTCATACCATTTATCTGGCAGCATTTGTTGATATAAAGTGTGCCAAAATTCATAAAAATCATGCCTATGGTTATGCTGATTTGTATATTATTCTGTTACCATATACTAAATCTTGCATTGTTACAATGATGTTATAGTCATTTTGCAAAACAAGAAAATAAAGGAGTTTTCAGTATTTATTGAAATAAAGGGTTGACACCAATCAGTTGGAAGGTGTCAGCATTCATCAGAACCTGAGTTTATACCCTTGGGAAATTTTAGGCTGAGAACATCTGGGTCTGTCTAAAATTCCTTTCAATCTGCTCCTCCAGACCTTGGAAATATATTTATATTCTCCTGGTATATAACCTTATCTCATGCACAACTTTGGATTTTATCAAATTTTTTAAAAATATATTTCTTGTGTTAATAATTATCATTTTCTACATAGGAAACCCAAAAGTTTGGGGAGAGTTGATCAGACTGAGTAAGTGATCTGGTTACATGGCTTACATAATAATTTGTAGTTTTGCTTCTATTTCTAATACATACACATATAAGATATATATATATATATATAATTGTATTTATGTGTATATGCATGTATATATACACACATATATATTTCCCCTTAGGCCAAAGGCAGCCAGTCAACTAGTATTTATCATATACCTACTATATGCTAAGCATTGTGAAAAGCAAGTAAGGCATAAATATGATACTTTAATAAAAACAATAGCTATTATTAGCTAATATGCCATATCTTCACCCAGCAAATGAATTGAAATATTTTCCCATCTAGGAATGAAAAAAAAACTAATCTATCTATCCAAGACCTTATAAAGATCAGAGAAAGCCTACTGGAAATTAAAGGATAAAAGAGGTATTACTTTATTTTCTTTATTTTGTTTTGTTTTGTTCATGTTTGTGCAAGACCGCTTGATTCTTGCATTTTCTTAGCCTAGAAAAAGAAAGGTAGGAGTAATAAGTAATCAATGAAAAAGCTAGACCTGGGAAATATATTTCAATCCTGACAAATTTTTGTGATAATGGGAAAATCATTTTGGGCCTCAGTTTCTTTGTCTCTAAAATGGGACTTACCTAACAGAGATATCATAAACATCAAAAGACGTCATCTGTAAAGAATGCTTTGCAAAACTTAAAGTTAATTTTTATTAAATAGATTAAGATATACTATAAGGAGACTTGGATTTAATAGAGAAAGCAGTAACACAATTTGTAGATAGATCCACCATTAATTTTATGGGTCTAATAAATATTTTCACAATGTAAACCTTTTGACAACTATTTGAAAGATTTGGTGATCTGTGCATTCTGTCTAGTGAAGGTATAATTAACACAAATAGTCACACTAATTCCTATAGTCAATGAACACAATTTTTCCAACTCTGAATTGATAACTGTGGAATATCAAATTAAAATACTTTCAAGTCATGCTCAGTATTGAAGCAAAATTATTGTTATATTATTATATTAGGCTATATGTTTTTACTGCTGAGTAAGTAAATACCTATCCCTTGATTGGAATAAGTTTTAAGAAAGTTTCTTTTTTTGAAAGATTTACATTTACTGACTCAAGTTAGAACTATTGCCACATAAACAGTTTTCCAAAAGTAGTTATAATACATTTCACAGATCTATAGCAAAAGGATTTTTTTTATGTGAAACATTTTAGTTCAGACAAAGTAAAGAGATAATGCATCTTTTGTTGCAGCATTATACAGTTCCTCATAATGATATTTATAACTAGAGAAATCCCTCCAAAATGTTCTTGCTGACTTGCATCATGAGATTTTATGTACCATCACTGCTCAGCAGAAATGATTATGTCACATTTTGATTGGAAAACAAAAAATGCTATTTATTATACTGAGATAACCCTCACCATGATTTTTTAGCCTTGAAACCATTGATCTCTCTAAAAACAAAAACAAAATGTTACAAAATAAAATGTATATTCCCTGTAGCATTAGAAAGATACATCAAAAAGTATTTTTATATGAATTAAAAATCAAATTGAAAAGTTTTATACTTTTACAGTCTTGAGTTGTGTTGAAGAAATATTGCAAGAAAAGAAAATCACTAAAACTTGGTTTTAGTTATAATTCTTGCTGTAGCCCAAATTACACATGTAACATATTAGCATTAAATAAGACCAAATCCAACTCCATTATTAGCTCATTGATTCCTTTTATTTTTATGTAACATTCACTTTCTAATATTAAATCTCCTCTCACCCCAGATACCTACCTTGTAACAAAGAAACATAGTTAAGCAAAACCAGAAATAGCAATTACAGCTGACATTGTATATACTATTCTAGACCCATGGTTCCCCATTTCTTCAGTGAGATGACTAAAGTGTGTTTTATTATTCATCCTTCAGATGGCAAGATTGATTATTGTATATCTCCAGAATTCAGATCTTTGGTTTTATTTTAAAGGTAGACGTTAGAGGGGCAGCCAGGTGTCACAGTGGATAGAGCACCAGCCCTGAAGTCAGGAGGACCTGAGTTCAATTCTGCCTTCAGACACTTAACACTGCCTAGCTGTGTGACCTTGGGCAAGTCACTTAACACAAATTGCCTCAGCAAAAAAAAGAAAGAAAAAAAAGGTAGATGTTAGAGTTGAATGTAACCCTGTGATTTAAACACTTAAAATATAATTGAAATTATATGGGTTTTAGACTAATAAAAATGCACAAATAGTTCTTAATGAGAAAGAAAAAAAACGTATTAAGGAATATTATTTCTGATATTTATTGAAGAAGACCCCACATTATTACTATATCTTGCACAAAAGAGAAGTTCTCTGTGGTGAAGCACATTTTACACCCCCACTCTGATGGTAGAAAAATCTAATTTTAATGTGTGCATTGGCATGTGGTGTTTATGGAAAAAAAGTATGCATGTGTGGGTGTATACTTAACTACTTGGGAGATATCTGAAGTATGATTCAAGTTTCAGGAGGCTTTACTATTTTTTAAAGTCATTAAACCAAAATACTAAGGAACAACTTGGATCACTCTACTTTACTTAACAATCCAAGAAAAGCAACACGGCATTTTCTTATCATGAAATTGATTTTATTTTTTCATGAATTATTTAAGAAATTCTTGTTACTCTCTGGGCATTTGAGTTAGTTTCACCACTGGGTTCTTGTTTAAATTGGCAGTTGCCTTTAGCAAACCTAAATCAGGCACATTTTAGAAAAAAAAGAGGTGCAAATTAAATTATCAAATTAAAATCCATCAGATCATAGTCCTTGGAGTCAGATTCTATGTCTCTGGTATATTTAATACTGGGCCTAACAATATAGATATTGAATAAATACTCACTGATACCTTTTAATAGTCATTTGAAAATTGCTTTATTATTCTGCTTTACAATGGAATCTTGGGAAATATTAATTAAGAGAAGAAAGTTTTAAGAAACTTGAAGAAAAAGATTCAGTGGTCACTGCCTCTCATGGAGGCTCAGTGCATGCTGGTCTGAGGATGACATAGCAAAATATATACCACACCATTTATAGAATGATTGTCTTGCTTCCTCTTATCTCTCAACCAGTAGTTGGGTGTCTATTTTTCTTTTCTCACCAGTATAAAGAAATCACTGGTGGAGAATCAGTAAGCTACATAATCTAACAGGAAAAAGCCTACCTACTCATATTAGGAAGAAAATAGCAGTTGAGTTCTTGAGTATCCTATGTTTCTATTAAACTTTCACTATGCTTTCTCAATAGCATTCTTACTAGGAAAAAATTGTCTTACATTATTTTTATGTTCCCTTTCCTTTGAAGGTACAAACACAGATAGAATATCCCAAAAATAGTTTAAAACCACACTAAGACTTTTGAGACACCTTGATTTTCTGGCATCCCAAAGTATGAATCATTAAGTTTTGTAATTCAAGTGTCATTCACAACAATTATATGTATAAGAAGAATTAGGGCACATATTTAAATATGGTTGTTTCAATTCATTTATATAGAGATTAAATGATAAATCATATCTGGAATTCTTATAATTAATGACAATTTAGATGACATGTGCATAAAATTTTTAGATGACATAAATCTTTGAGGAAAGATAATTTATTAGACAACAGAATCAAGATTCAAAAAATAAATGTACTGAAACTAATTAAATGAAATTGAGGAAGAAATGGAAGAAACTTGTCAATATAACAATGCATGTGAAAAAAGATTTGAGGATTTTCACAAACTGCAGGTTTAGTATGACTCGATAGTGTACAGCATTAAGGGAAGTTTAATTCTGATATTCATATATATGTATGTATAAAGATATAGATATGTTTGTTTTTGTATACATGTATATATACATAATCTATTTCAATATTATATTCAGTAGGTGGTACTATATTTGATTAAGACAAAAGTAAGCTAAAGATAGAAGTAGAAGAGTGTTCTTGGAATGTTGAAGATATTAGAAAGCATACTTTATAAGAATCAATTCAATCAATTTTGAAAGAGGTAGTTTCTTAACCTAGAGAAGAGAAAGTCTAGTCTGTTCTTATATGATATGAAAGACCAGTATTTAGACAAGGAATTAGAGTTTGGTTTAGTCCTCCAAGGGCAACAAGTAATGGTAATGTACAAGCTGATTTCAAATTGATATGGAAGACAAACTTTTAAAAAAAATTGCAAGTATCAAAAATTAAAATCCAGTATGGTAAGAGGTAGTGATACAATTATTATGGTCTTTCAGGTGTTTAAATTAAAGTATCACCTGTTGGGACTAAAGAAGAGGCAATTCTTATTTAAGTATAAGCTAATTATTTGGCATATGGAGGACTTTCTATATCTGAAGTTCTCTTATTATAGCAAATAAAGATATGAGATGAAATTCCTAGTCGAGGATCCACAGAACTTAAGAGCAATTTTAAATGGATGCACTACCTCTATGTTCATGTGCCAGATAATAAGACTGATATGTTAGGAACAGTGCTGAATTTACAGTCAAATTGTGTATATTTGATCCTCAAATGAGTTTTTTATTAGTTGTGACTTAGGAAAGCAATTTTCCTCTAAAGATCTCAATGTTTGAATCTGTAAAATGGGGAATTTGTAAAGATAATTTTCGAAGTCCTTTTAAGCTTTTGAGATTCATGTGGTTCTATGATTATGGGTTTATCAGAAACTAGCTCTATTCTATTTCTGTGACAACTTCTCAGGCAAATTCCAAGACAATTTTTATATTTTTATATGAGAAAAATTATTAAAAGCCATTACAGAGTTTTTTGCTTTTGTTATTAGGAGGAAGATAGATTAAGAAGAGTGTCATGGGTATGCAAGGACATAAAGAAAGGAATTCTAAGAGTGTCATGGGATCAGAAAACTGAGTCTGTCTTCTAAGCTGACTATATAGCCCTGACCCTATCCAGGATGTTTGAGTAAGAATGTCAGGAGTGGCACTTTCACCGTTGCTGCCCTTTTGTCTCTCCCTTAAACTATGCTATCTTCACCATTTAGGATAGTGGAGTAAGAAAAGTAACATGACTTACTGTATTGCATGGATGAATTGGTTGCTGTATTCCTTTTGGTGAAGTAAAAGACCACCAAGTCTCACTTTCTGCCTTGCCACTGAATTCTAAAGGTTTTTATCCTTACTATCCACTCACCATGATGACTAGATGTTATACCTTGAGGATCTTTGAACCTTGCCTTATGCCTTGCTAATACATCATTTCAATTTCTAGGACTATCTGAATGTCTGAGAAGACATCTCTCATTTCTATTGTTGCTTCCAATTACATTGAGTTCCTTAAGAGCAAATATTATCTCACTTTTTCTATTTATATCTGCAGTGCAGTAAATAGAGTAGATACTTAATATTTTTCCTTTGTTTTTCTTTCCTTCCTGTCTTTTTTTTGTTTCTCTCCTCTTTCCCTCCTTCTGTCCCTCCCCTCCTTCCTTCTTTCCTTCATCCCTCCTTCTCTCTCTCCCTCCATGCCTTCCTTCCTATTTCCTTTCTTCCTCTCCTTCTTCCTTCCTTCCTTCCTTCCTTCCTTCCTTCCTTCCCTTCCTTCCTTCCTTCCTTCCTTCCTTCCTTCCTTCCTTCCTTCCTCCCTCCCTTCCTTCTTTTCTTCCTTCCTTCCTTCTTTCCTCCCTTCCTCTCTTGCTTCTATCATTTCCTCCTCCCCTCTTTCTTTCTATCCTTTCTCTTTATCTCAAAATTTTTTAGATCAAATGAAATAATAAGTCTTAATACATCTTGTATCTGTAAAATATTAGTCAAATATATTCTGTTAGTATTATTATTGCTGCTGCAATGTGTCAAACAGATAACCTGGATGTATAAACGTCCAGGAACAGAAAAATGGTATATTTAGTTGAGAAAAAACTCCAGACAATGATATGATAATCATCCTCATTCTTACCACAATTATTATTATTTCATATAGAGAGAGTTACTTTAAAACTTACAAAGCATTTTTTTGTCATAATAGGAGTTGAAAAATAAAATGTAGTAGTATCATGCTGTAGTAGTAAACTACATATGTTGGTGTAAGGAAGAAGGTTAAAAATTGCTCTTATTTTGAAATTCAGAAGCATAGTAGTGGGAAGATGCAATGTTTTTTTCATTGATCTTCATTTCATAAAAGTTGGTGATGGTTCAGTAAGAGGTTTAAATTTCAAGGCTTACATATCCACTGGCTGGGAAAATACCATTCTATAAGTGCTTTTGTATCCTTTAAAGAATACTTAGACTATCTCACCTATCTACTCAATAAACTCCAGTGGTTTTTGTAATCTCAATAGTAAAATATAAAATCCTTTATTTTGTTTTAAAGTTCTTTACAACCTGTATCATCTCTTCTTTTCTAGCCTTCTAGACTTGCTCTTGAGTTTTTTATTAGTTTATCTTCCATTTTATATATATATATATGTATATGTACATATATATATATATTTATTTACATGCTGTCTTCCCTCATTAGAATATGAAATTCCTAAAGAAAAGGACTTGATTTTTTGCCTTTGTTTCAAGTGCTTATTTAATACAGTGCCTCATTCACAGTAGACATTTAATAATTGTTATAGACATTATTCCCTACAGCAACAGTAGCCTATTACCTCAGAAAATAAGAACTAGTAATCTTAGTATACATTTTTTTCATGCATAGAAAATGGATTTTTCCCTCACAGGGCCAATAATCTAGTAAAATAGAAAATAGATGTGTACAAATAGCAATACAATAGGCAGTAATAATTGGATCAAACAATAAGTATTGTAGAATGTTCCAGGGTAAAGGGAGATAACTTTCAAATGGGATTCTTGGAGATAACTGAGTAATCTTCATATATCTGCATATTTTATGACACTCATGTACTGAGAGACATCCACATGTCTATGTACATCTAAATGCATCATGGTAATTTTTTATGATCTAGTGATCTTATTTAGAGGATGAGAGGAGTTTGGAAATAATTTAATGAAACACTTTAATTTACAAATGAGGAAACTTCAAACAGATACATTCAAAGACTTGTCTAAGTTCATTTACCTATGTATGTGAAAGTCTTTCTTTAGGCATACGAATTAGATTAATGACCATCATTTCCCCAGGCATACAAGTTTGAAATCAGAGAGTCCTTTGTCACCCCTCTCATTCCCTTGCTCTGCCAAATTCAATCACTTAACAAATCCTACATCATTTAAAAATTTCTCTGGAAGCCAGTCTTTCCCTTCCATTTCTATCTTAATTCAACTCTTGGTTTGCTGCAGTAACAAACTAACTAGTCATCTAAATATCTTTTTGACTCTTTACTTTCTAATCTATCCTGAAAAAATCTGTCAGATGACTTTTTCTGTCACAATCTTTTCATCTTATCACTCTTAATTACCTTAAAATATTCAATGGGTTGAAATCATAGGAGTAGGAGAAGGGCTTCCTAATGAACCAAAATAGAAGAGCAAAAAGGCCAAAACAAAAGTTATATCTTTGAAACAAGCAAAACCCAACATAACAAAATGGTGATAGTAGTAGATTTGATGTTTCAGGAGATTTGTGTCATAGTTCTGTCATTCACTGTCTTTGGTGAGATCATTTAGCAAATCAGTCTGAAATCAGTCAGCAAATTATTAGACCTCCATGGATTTAATTTTATTATAAACAAGTGGATTAGGCTTGAATGAGAGGCCTCTAAGGTCCTTTCTTGCTTTAAAGGTATAATCCTATTACTACCAGATCACAAAAATGACCAATAATCAAATCAGATCAAGTGCACCCAACCCATTAAAATATATAGAAACTAGTCAGTCAGGTAATAGATAAACACTGATTCAAATAATAAAAGGCCACTTCAGCTGTTGCATAGTTTCAGTACAAATCATGATGATTCTTGGTGGGTCAATGAGCATAAGTTTTTGAGGAAAACATAAGAATTCGTATTATTGGTTTTAATGAGAAATACTATTTTAGTGATGTCAATTTCTCCCCATTATTCATATTTCATCATCAGTATTATTAGTTAATATTATTCTGGGCAATGTTAGCCAAAGATGAACATCAGAACCCAATAGGTACTAGATTGAAATTGAAAATATGAAATCTGATTTAAGGAAATTAAGATATACAAGGATTTTGTATATCTGACATAGTTCAGACCAATTTAAATTTGAGGAAAGATTCAAAGATATAACAAACTTTAATAAATACATTTTGAATAATAAAATGTTTACTACAAATTCCATAATAGAAAGTAACTAGTCTTCCTTTTCAATTTGCTCATGATGCCAACTTCAAAAAAAAGTCAAAAAGAACATTATCACCTTTGAAATGGAAGTCAATTATTTAGCTCAGTTTGGAAAATATTCACATAAATGACCAAATGGCCAGATGATGGTGACAATAATGATGATGAAATATTCAGTTTCTGAACTACATAGGATAGAGGGAATTTCAAAATATTGATACTTAGAAAAAGGCATGAAAATTACATGAAAATAGTTCAAGTTTTGTTACTTCTTTCCTAATGAAGTACTCCTTAAGAAGTCAATGAGAGTATAAAAGCTGAACTTTAATTGAAAAACTTTTATGTCCCTACATAAACAAATTATTTTATATACCTGTATAATAATCCTCAAGATACTAAATAGAAAAGCATACTAACAGGATAATGACTATTTTCTACCTAAACTCCCTTAAAAAATTGAAAAATGAGGGCTCTGTGTGTGTGTGTAGGCCATACATATTCATTTTGTTATGTATGTGCATATATATGCACATATAATACAAAATGTATACATACCACTAGGTATCATGCATATATGACCAAATTTTTGAGTCCTTTTCTGTTAATAATATTAAGGAAACTAAATTATAGCTTTTAATAGTTTCTAAGTGCTCTGCATATATTATCTTATTAAGACTCAAAACCATCCTGGGAGGTAGATATTGGATATTAATAAGCGAGAAAATTGTCTCACTGATCATGTTCAATCTCATCTGATCTCAGAAGCTAAGCAGTCAGGCCTGGTTAGTACTTGCATGGTATACCAACTGGAAAAACGGGATGTTGTAGTTTCAAAAAAAAAAAAAAAGAAAGAAAAAGAAAAGAAAAAGAAATAGAGAAAGAAACTGAGTCTCTGAGAGTTTGTCTTGTCCATGATTACATAGCAAATTAGTATTTCAAGTGAAATTTCAACTCTAATCTTCCTGACTTCATCTCAAGCCCTCTTGTTACTATACCATACTTCTTTAAAAAAATAGAAAAAACTCTTGAAACATTACTATATCAACTAGGCTCTCAATTATCAATGATTCATTTGTAATATAAAGATTAAAAACATGGTGAAGTAAAATTGAGCCAAAAGTTTTATTTATATATATATTATATACATGTATGTATATTACATATATATATATAAAATTTTGTTCACATATATATATATAATTTTTTGCTCAATTTTTTTTTACCATTATATATATATATATATATATGTGTGTGTGTGTGTGTGTGTGTGTGTAGAGAGAGAGAGAGAGAGAGATGTCTTCTAAGTCTTGAAGACACATCAATAAGTATTATATTATGAAAAATCATAGTTAATCTTAAATATGAACAAAAATCAATACACAATGGAAGTGTTAACAGAAAATCCCATTAACCATATTGTTCATTGTTTAGCTATTCTAAAATTAAAATGTGTTTGATGTTCCTTTTCAATATGAACAGCTAACCCAGATATTTGTTTTGTGCAAAAACACACTGTACTCTATGTGAAACCTTTAAATTTGGGGAAGTAGTGATCTAAAACAAGCTACTGGCACCAAGGATTGTAACCATGGGAGAGATTAAAATTGGTGGGTAATGTTATTGCTTTCTCCATCTCATAGCTGCAATGCAATGTGCTAATCACTGAGCAAGTCTGTTTGTTTGTATGTGTATATGAGATTCCCGTTGTGGTGGAGGGTCTGATTGGTCCCAGACCTCCCAGTTTTCCAGGTGGGTTACAGTCTGTGTGTGCGTATGTGCTCATTGCTTTCATTTGGGAACAGCCTGAGTGCAAAATTTAAAGGTACAGTAATGCTAGTTCCTAGTTAGTGTAAATAAAGTAAAATAAGTTTTTAATTTGAAGTTCATTTCCATTGGTCTATTTATCCACTAACTTACCTTATGATATCATCTAGTTGTTGGGGCTTTTTATTGTTGTTTTTGTTCAGCTTATCATTATCAAATCTTATCTCTTTCCAAAGCCCAAACGATGAATCTTTTTTTTTTTTTAACTTTTTCTTACATGAGAAAACATAAATTTCTGAAGACAAACATAAAACCAAATGTGCCCTTATCAGTTTCTCTTCAATATCTGGAGAACAGAAACTTTTTAGGAGAGGGGGTAGGAAGGGGGGATTATTTTAATGCAATGCACATGGACATTTTTGTAATGTATATTATTTTATATTTGTTGCCTTAGAATCATGATCAGGGTGAATGAATTTCTTTATGTTTTTCTCCCTTCAACTTTCCTCTCTTCTTTGAAAGCTATTGAAGTTAGTCAGGCTGCTATTGCCTTGTGGTGTTCGAGCCTCCTGACCCAGGAGACTCATGAGAATTATTCAGAGCTTCCTCAAGTTATGAAGGAAAAAAAATTAATCAGAAAAATAAGCATTTCTGCTGAGATGGAGAAAAGTGTGCATGGCAGAACAGCTGTGGACCACCAAAAAAGTCAACTGCAATTGGGAGGAGGTAGAACTTTAAAAAAATATTCTGAAGGCACTGCTTTAAAGAGAAAATGAATCAGACCAGTGCTGAGGTGCTAGAATGCACTGGCTAATAACTTTAAATAGTCCATTGAGTCTTCCGGAATTTTTTTTGTTCTTCTTCAAGAATAATCTGCTTACATCGTTAAGACCTCAGCTAAGCTCAGTAACACAAATTACCAGATGTTGTATCCCCTAGTTTTTCCATCAAAAGACCAACCACCAAGCTTGTTGAAAGGAAAAGGTCATTGTCCCTCCCATGCAATAAAACTATTTTTTGCAACTCCTAACAAATGAAATGAGAATACCTTTCAGCTGTCGAGGGAACCTATCTCCCGCTTCTTCGAAGTCTCTGTTTGGCTTTGTTATTTTCTAATAATGCACTCATGTGTAAGCTAATAATGTGAACAGAGGGAAAATGAAGAGACTTTAAAAAAAAAGGGAAAAAAAGCAGAATGAATTAGGGCAATTGAGGTCGCTCTGTCTCATTTTTGCTGGAAGGATTTTAGCCCTAGTTTTTACCTTATCGCTTATTACACAATTTATGATAAAATGAGATGTGATTCCATTTTTATTGTTGCTCTATAGCCTATTGAACATGCATATATAGAATTCATTTCAGATTTAAACACTATCTTAATTATAAACTGAATAAAATGGACAACCTATCAGGTTCTCTAAATTGCATTCTAACAAATAATTTCATTTTTCTATCACATTCTTACCAATGATATATTGGGCATAACAGTGTTGAGCAAGCATTCTGTTTCTCATGCAGTTCTAAGCTTGTACAAAAACAACTATTAGGAAAACTAATAATATGTTTCAGGGCATACAAGTTTGGGAACTCCATGTTCTGTCATACTTTGAGTAAGTTTTTTTTTTTTTAAATAACAACAGAAACCTTTTATATTTATCTATAGGTTGCTGCATTTATTTATTCATTCATTTACTTAATGTAAAAGAGCTTAAAACACATATGTTAAACTTTCTTTTCCTCTTTCATAAAATATTTTATATTTATGCCTTCTCAAAGTATAGTCTTTGCAATAAATGTTAGTAAAGGAATCATATATGTAAAATTGCCGACTAAAATAATACATTCAGAAGAGAAACAGTTTGAAAGTAATACCTAGTGAGTAAATGAAAAAGACAAATGCCAATTGAAATAAATTAAGCTCTAAATAAAATTCCCTTAATAATAACATTCCTATAACTAAAAAGTTTTGTCTTTTTTCTGTTATATAAATATAAACCTTTAATATTCACTTTAAATACAAAATCTCAATAGTATAGATTAATCTAACTGTGGAATTTGCATATGTAATTATAATTTCTATTTGATGTAATGTCCTATGTTTTTATTTTAAGAAAATGCTTTTTATTTCAACTGTTGATGGTTAAACAGGAAAGTGGGGAAAAGTATCAATGAAAAATTATTAATAATATAATTTGACACTCTAAAAGGGAAATATATATCATTTATCAAGGACTTTAGAATTGTAAATTTGTTCTTTCAAAAAATTTTATATGACAGCATCATTTTAACTAAATTTGACATCATTTTCAGTTATGGTAGTATTAGAGAAAGATTAAAATTGGCAAAGTTTTTTAAAAGGTTATATTTTTGGATTATAAGTTAATGTGTTTGATCTTACAAACTACTGTGTTTACTTTAGGTAGATATTGCTATTCATTTTCTATCTTCCTAAAAATGATTTAAACAGTAAATGTGAATTTTGTTCTCTTCAACATGAAGTACTGTGAAAAGCTACTGTGAAAGCTACATAATTCTGTAGTGTTTAATCAAAATGTGTAGCTTCTAAAGTTTGTAAGTAGGCCATAAATAAATCAGTTGCAATGAAATTCTCTGAGAACCTTCTTCCTCTGTCCACCGGTGTAGAGTTCAGACACTTCTGAAAATAACAAATACAACTCTAGTCTATTCACCTCTCTCTCTCTCTCTCTCTCTCTCTCTCTCTCTCTCTCTCTCTCTCTCTCTCTCTCTCT
>JAJPUD010004489.1:157527-168664 GCA_023553655.1 Myrmecobius fasciatus
TCTCTCTCTCTCTCTCTCTCTCTCTCTCTCTCTCTCTCTCTCTCTCTTTCTCTCCTCTCTCTCTCTCTCTCTCTCTCTCTCTCTCTCTCTTTCTCTCTCTCTCTCTCTCTCTCTTGTTCAATGCAAAAAATACAGTTTTTAGTCATTTTTTCCAATTTAAATGATTTGCTATCACAGTTACTCCATCTTTTATCTCTAAAATAGTTTCAACCCTGTTAATGTGTGCATGTACTTTTTTCTTATCAGCCTCTCGGCAGCATTTGTGATTCATAGCAGTCATCAAAGTGATAATAAACTCATTCACAATACTAACAAACATGGGGCTCCCAGTTATTTACGAGGCAAATTCACTGCAATGCTGGGCAGTGGAACAGGGGAGAATCAAGATGGTGTTGATTGATAAATTGACAGGTTAATTTACAAGTGGATAATAGGAGTTAGACCCAGAGGGAAAGAATGAAGCCTTATATTCTAGCTTGGTTGCACTGCCATCTGTCTTATGCCAGGAAATCTGCAGGAGCAGTGCTTGTCAAGATCAAATGCATACACATTCTTCATAACTTAAAGACAAAGACCCCATTTACTCCTATTGGATGCATTTGTTGGCATGGTGCTTCACACAACTGACCCCCAATATGTCAAAAATAGAGTTCTAAATCTTTCATTCTTTTCTTCTTTTTGTATAAATTACTTAGAACATTCTTTAGGCATATATTTATGGCAGTTTTATGACATTAAAATTGAACAATAATTTATTTTCTACATTATATTTCGTAGTCATGAAGTCTTTTGTGTTTCTTAAGAGTTGGAATACATTAATTTTAATTAAATATGTATATAATATATATTAATTTTCAATAGTATAAATCACCATACCATTTTTTCTCGCTAAATTTTAAATACAGAATTGACTTTTTAGGTAATTTGTAACTTTGAAGTACATCAATCAATAGTTGGAGCTGATGAATATATGAACCTAATGATGAAGGTTCATTCTTATATAACTTTATTCTTATATTTATTTTCTGGGGATTTAATTAATAAAAATTCTTTCAGTGAAGTGAATTCATTAAGCAATTAAAGAAAGTAACACAGAAAAGCAAATTGATCAAGAAATGTCATTAGTTTTAGTTGTATTTTTTCTTCTTCTAAGGTAAGAGAAAATTTACTTTACCCCTTCCCATACCCAGCTCTGTTTTTACCTTTAAGAAAGAAATTTGGGGAAGGAAAAATAGCTTGGCTATCTTTAATGTCTTAATCAGTATTGAAGTTTTGTGAAAGTTGCAGGAGAGCACTACATGGCAATGATGCCTTCCATTAGTTAGATGCCAAGTTTGCAACTATTGCCACTCTAGAAAGGCTCTAATTTTTGGTGTTCAAAAATCAGCAGGAAGGAGATTGTTACTGTGGAGTGCAGCTTGTGCCCTTCGCTTCCCAGACAGTGGGTCACATTTTCATATCTACCACCTATGATCCTGAAGACTGAAATTCCAGAGTCACAACCCAAGTACTTCCCCTACCCAGAAAGCCATTTTCTAAGTCCATACTTTCCTAGTGGTTTAAAGTTTATTTAATATTTTTGTTCTATTAACATCTGCTAAAATTGTTGAGATAAAGTTTAGAACTTTAAAAAACTTTCAAAGAACATTTCATTAAGCAAAAATAAGGTGCCTGTCAACCTCCTTAATTCATTTAGCATTATTTCTATACAGATTGACTCCTCTTCAAGCTATTAAAATTAGATTATTAAGAGTATGTCTTAAACTGAATACCTTTATAAAGTCCATGAAAAATATTTGATAAAGAATGTCAGAAAAATAAAAACAATTAACTTTGCTGAATGGGATTTTAGGATGTCAGAATATTAAAATATCTTCTTAAAGGTAAATTCCATTTTGAAAAGTTTATTTATAAATTTTCACATAGCTTTTACTACTATGTTTAAAACTTCAAATTACTTACTAATTTTTTTTTTACTGAAAGTATCAGCTTCCAAAACCCAATTTTTAAGATAGGACAATTGCTCTATTTTAAAGTGTCTATTTTAAGTTTAATGACATACTTCTAAGTTCATGGTACAAATAAATTTTAGGGTCATTAAGAAGAAAATTTATATATTGATTTTTTTATTCAGATAAAAACATTTAATTTTTAAGAAACTTTTTATTCTATGAAATGTGAGCAAACTTTTCACTCCACCTTTTTTTTATTAAAAAAAAAGATAGTTTCTATGGGAACTAGTTTAACATGTTTTCCTTTAATCTTTCCTAAAAGTTAAGAAATTAAAAAAAAGAAATGAAATTATTTTGTTGGGAAGCATATGATTCAATAATTTAGAAATGTATAAGTTCTGCTATCATTCTCCCTATGCAAATTTTGTAATAAAACATATTTTGTAAATTCAATCTAATATTTTAGTGTATTTTCATACTGCTTTAATGCTGCTATTAAGGTCATATATTCTCCCAAAACTCAATGGTTGTTTTTGTTTTTAAGTTATGTTTCATTCCAAATTCAGTTGTATCCAAGGAAAAACACAACTTTTTTGATGATGCATTTTTGGAAAGTACACAATTAAGCTACAGTAGCCTATACTATAAACAAAGGTGTTGTATAGAGGATGAGGTAAAGTCAGATATAGTGGACAGATACCTTTTAGATTTGAATGATATTTAATTTATTATAAAATAATTTTCCTCCCCACAATCGTACTACTGTCAATGCAAGCCAAGTGTTTGTTTCTAGCTTTTTATCACTATAGCTGCTTTTTTTTAAAGGTAGAGCTAAAAAGAACAAAAATGTATTAGTTCTGAGATTCTGACCAATTTCTGAGTTAAGCCTAATGACAGGTAAGTTTTGAAGCAAAGGTTATTCACATGCATTGATTTTTGCTGTGCTTTTCTTCTTATTTCATATGTCACATCAAGGCTTAAAAATTAGATGAATATGTGTTGGTACCACTGATCATTGCTCTGCAGGAGAAGCTTTTAAAGTTAGCTATGCTTAGTAATAGTAACCCTGGGTCTATGACCACTCTGCCTCCAGGAAAGTTGTAGTAAATGACATTTTGTTGCCTCACAAAACGTGGATATTTTAACTATCAATGTACCCATCTATTTTCATGGAAGTCTACTAAAATTGTGAAAGTAGAGTTAAAAAAAAAAACTTCAATTGTCTTTGTTCACTTCATTATTTAAAATCATTTGAAATGAAAGCTCACTTCCAATCTCAGTAAACAAATTTTATGAAACAATCCATGCAAGTAATACTTTCTTCAATTGCACACTTCCCTAGATAACATGTTGACATCCAATCATTCAGTTTTGAAGAGTTTGCAATAACAAATAATAATCAATGCTGGAAACTGAAGGATGCATCAATTATATTTATTTTAGCCAAGCAGCTTCTCTCTGTGTTGTGTATCTGTCCCAATGATTTTTCATATTTTCCTGTAAAGCATACGTTGGTCTAATTGGCAATATAATTGCTGACTGCTGATTGAGACTAAATTATACTTTGTGACCAAAATTGCATTCTATTATAGAAAATACAAAATATTGTCATGGTTCTGAAGTTTGAATAAGATATTGTGGAACAGACAAAGGAAAATTGCAGAAAAGGTATCCTAAAGCAGAGCTTTCCAATGAGAAATGCACTCTGTTCCAGAAAATGTACATAACATTTGAATAAAATAAACCAAATATATAAAGTTCAGGTAATTGTCACGAAGATCCAGATAGAAAGTTATTAGCAAACAAGGTAATGGGTTTAGCAATATCAGAAATTGTCAGCTTATTTTCAAGACACTGACTGAAAACATTCATAACATTCAGAGTTGTAGCAGCTGTATAGTTTATATGCTCAATAGATGAATTCCCAAGGAGTAAGCTAATTTTAAACTAAGCTTAAGTTATGAGTTCTTTTTAATTTTGAAGTAGGTAGTAAATGTAGTTTAATGATGAAACAATGAAAAATGAATACATATTGTAAAATATAAAAACATTTCAGGAAGCTTTGGGAGGGGGCAGAAATGGGATATAAAGAAGACATCATCTATGGTATCATATTTGAATAAAGGAGTTTTCTTTTCAGAGAATATAAAATTTCCTTTCAGTCAGGATCCCATTTATATACTCAAGAAATCATATATGAATCCAAAGAATGACTTCTTGCTGAGATTGTAATTTTAAGTTATTTGAAATGTAGAACTTGCAGGTTCTCTTATGCAGGATCGCATTGAAAAAAGAGAATGTGAACATCTTTAAGAAGTGGTATCTATTTAATCATTTTGAGTTTTCAAATTCTCTTGAGCAAAACATTTCTTTTTAAATATTTTAGAAGTTGGCATTATGGGTATATATCTATGTCTTCTATCTAACTATGTATGAAGTATAGACTTAATGAAAAATAGATTAATACTAGTTATATCTTTATAATATGCAGCAAACATTTATTTTTAATCTTTAGGTAAAAAGTTCTTTAAATTCAAATTATTTGCTCTCTATACATATATATATAATATATAAACATATACATATGTAAGTATAAATACATGCACATTTATATCTATACAAATAAAATATTTATATGATAAACAATATATCCTAAAAGCCATACTAAAGGAAATAATACAAGAAAATTTCCCAGAAGCATTGGAAACAAAAGGAAAAGCACAGAAAGATAGATATATAGATAGATAGATAGATAGATAGAAGATAGATATCCAATGTTCACTTAAAGACTTCCACAAAAAAGTCAATCCAATTTATAGATAGCTCTAAATGTTAGGTAGCTTTTGCTAATACTGAGCAGAAATCTATCTCCCTGTTATTTCTACTCTTTGCTCTTATTTTCATCCCTATAAAGCAAAGAAGACTGAACCTCCATTTCACTTGAGAGTCCATTAAATATTTCAAGACCTATATGAAGTCCTACCTAAGTCTCCTCTCTGAGAAACATCCTCAGTTCTCTTTCCATACTGCATTGATCCAGTTTTCCCCTTCAATTTGTTCCTTCTAGATATGTACCACCTTTATGATATTGATAGATATGTAGATCATTTATTAAACTTTAAAATATTTCAGGCATAGTGCTAAACACTGCAGATATATATGATGCTGCTGTTGCAGATGATGATATAACCTTCTTACATTCTAATAGGGGAAAACATATATATGATGTTTGGAAAATTGGGACAGAGGGGCAGATGGGGTTACTGAAGTGGTAGAGCAAGCTGGAGAGTGGTTTGAGGCAGGAATAATATAATGAACATAGATGGGGCTTCTTCAGGATTGGTTAATCATTTTTTTTTCCCCATCAGTACAGCAGGTTTCAGGAGAAGTCATATTAGGTTAGATAAAGCTATGAAGAGATGAAGCAGTATGAAGAAGGAGAAAAACTATTTCCAAAATGTTGCATCTATATCGGTACAAAACTCTGGACATTATATTCTATAACTATAGCCTAAGATTCCATCTATCACCTAACTAACCCCTTCAAATTATTGACTAGTGTAATCCTCTAATTTAGCAGATCTTTTTCACTTTAATTCTCTCTAGTCATGTCTTTTTTTTAGTAAGGAAAATCTTTACAATATTGTGTGATAAAATCAAAAGCTGTGGAATCTAAAATGAAAGATATGAATTTGAACTCTAATGTTGCCTTTGTGGTAATACTGAGAAAAGTACAATCTGCCTATGCCTCATACTTTTCATCTATAAAATACAGTATTACTTGGAAGTATTGATTTTACAGGGTTTCTCTAAGAATTTAATGAATTAATATATGTTAAGTTTATATTTTGTGACAGGACTGCTTTATTAATATCCTTTTTTATTTTATTTATTTTATTCTTTTCTCTTAGTTATTTGTATTTGCTGTTCTAAAATGTGTCTACAATATGTCATCAAATACCTTTAATTTTAGTAGTTAAAACAGTAAAAATTCACAAGAAATTAAAAGTAAATAAACAGTATCTTGTATACAGTTCTCTGAATTGTCAAATTACTGGTTCATTTTATTTGTAGTTGCTTTGTGACAGAACACAGTAAAAGAACTGAGACATGAAAAATGAGGATCCAGGAAGTATTAGAAGTGTCTGGGATCAATATGGTGAGGGCACTTAAGTCCACTTTGAACCATCAATGGTTCATTTCCAGGGACCAAAAATTATAGGGTAGACAGTGGGTGATGCTTTGACTTGTGTGTGAATAGGATTAAATGAAGAAGAGCTAGCAAAGACATCAACCTCACCAATGTTCCTATCATCAAAATCAAGTGGCAGGAAAAAATCAAAATGACTAAAGATGACTCAAAATGACCATGAAATGTCCATTCAAAATGGATGGACTTGGTGTCTGTTGTTTGACCAAGCTCTATATGCTCCATTGCCCTTACTTTCGCCACCATTATGGCCATTGGAACATATTGTACTCATGTGCCCATTCTGCCTAAGGAAGCCTTCATATGTTTGGGTAGATATCCCCTTAACTCACTAATGGATTTGAGGTCTGTCAGTTATTCTCAAACTGGCTTAGCAATGCTGGACACATTACTTGATCTATGGTTGCCAAAGTTTTCTCAACTATAAAGTGGGATAATTAGAGCATCTCCTATTCAAGGTTATTGTAAAGATCAAATGAGAAAATATTTGCAAAGCAATTAGTACAGTGTCTAGCACATAAAGTTGATATACACATGAGTTTCCCTTCCTTTTCCCTGTTATTCTCTTCTCTAAACTACACATCCCTGATTTCTTCAACAAAATCTCCGGAGATAAAATCTCTAATTCTCTATTTTCTTCTCTAATTTTTGGATAATTTTCAGCATATAGCATATATAGCCATTTTCAGCATATAGCCAAGAAATGAATATAAACAAGTCTGAAAATGGCAGAGTACAATGCTACTATCATATCACTTTTTAAACTAATTAAAGAATAAAAACAAATTCTTATTTAACAATAACTATGTAGCAGATTGTGCTTGGCACTAAAGATAAAAAATACAAAAGATTTACTGTTCTCAAGCAAAAGAAAACCTACAAGGAAGCAAAGAAGAGATGGACAGTCATGAAAATAATATCTTCTATCACTATATGTGTTTTTTTGAAATGATAATTTGTTGCATATTTTGAATTCTACCTAATATTCCTCAGGGTACCTGACAATGTCTTGTTTTGTTTTGTTTCTGTCTTTCTTTTTCTATTTTGTTTTTTCTTGTTTTTTTCCTAAATTTTAAAGAAATAACTTTTGTAATTTTAAATAAGATATTAGCAATGAGATTACAGAAAGTCATCCCCAGGATAGTACACTGTGACCAAGTAGGATTTATACCAGGGATGCAGGGCTGGTTCAATATTAGGAAAACTATCAGCATAATTAATCATATTAATAACCAAACTAACAAAAACCATATGATTATCTCCATAGATGCAGAAAAAACCTTTGATAAAATCCAACACCCTTTCCTATTAAAAACACTAGAGAGTATAGAAATAAATGGGCTTTTCCTTAAAATGATCAGTAGCATCTATTTAAAACCATCAGCAAGCATCATATGTAATAGAGACAAACTAAAACCATTCCCAGTAAGATCAGGAGTGAAAAAAGGCTGCCCACTGTCACCATTACTATTTAATATTGTATTAGAAATGTTAGCTTTAGCAATAAGAGAAGAAAAAGAGATAAAAGGAATCAGAGTAGGTAATGAAGAAACCAAATTATCACTCTTTGCAGATGACATGATGGTATACTTAGAGAACCCTAGAGACTCAACTAAAAAACTACTAGAAACAATTCACAACTTTAGCAAAGTGGCAGGATTCAAAATTAATCCACATAAATCATCAGCATTTTTATATATTACCAACAAAGTTCAGCAGCAAGAGATACAAAAAGAAATTCCATTCCAAATAGCAGATGATAGGATAAAATATTTGGGAATCTATCTGCCAAGGAAAAGTCAGAAACTATATGAACTAAATTACAAAACACTTTCCACACAAATAAAATCAGACCTAATCAATTGGAAAAATATTAAGTGCTCATGGGTAGGCAGAGCGAACATAATAAAAATGACAATACTACCCAAACTAATCTACTTATTTAGTGCCATACCAATCAAACTCCCAAGAAATTATTTTACAGATCTAGAAAAAATAGTAGCAAAGTTCATTTGGAAGAACAAAAGGTCAAGGATCTCAAGGGGATTAATGAAAAAAAAAAGGCAGATGAAGGTGGCCTTGCTGTACCAGATCTAAAACTATATTATAAAGCAGCGGTCATCAAAACCGTTTGGTACTGGCTAAGAAATAGAGCAGTCTATCAGTGGCATAGTATAGGATATCAGGACAAGCTAGGTAATAACGTTAGCAATTTAGTGTTTGATAAACCCAAAGACCCCAGCTTTTGGGATAAATACTCACTATTTGGCAAAAACTGCTGGGAAAATTGGAAACTAGTGTGGAAGAAATTAGGACTTGACTCATACTTAACACCACATACCAAGATAAGATCTAAATGGGTTCATGATCTAGATATAAAGAGGGACTTTGTAAGCAAGTTAGAGGAATGTAATATAGTTTTTCTCTCAGACCTGTGAAGATGGAATAAATTTATGTCCAAAGAAGACCTGGAACTCCTAATTGAACACCAGATGGATAATTTTGATTATATTAAGTTAAAAAGTTTCTGTACAAACAAAACAAATGCAGACAAGATTAGGAGGGAAGTATCAAATTGGGAAATAATCTTTACATTTAATGGTTCTGATAAAGGCCTCATTTCTAAAATATATAGAGAATTGTCTCATATATATAAGAATTCAAGCCACTCTTCAATAGATAGGTGGTCAAGGGATATGAACAGACAATTTTCAGATGATGACATTAAAACCATCTCTAGTCATATGAAAAGTTGCCCCAAATCACTATTGATCAGAGAAATGCAAATTAAGACAACTGAGGTACCACTACACACCTCTCAGGTTGGCTAAAATGACAGGAAAAGATAACGATGAATGTTGGAGGGGATGTGGGAAAACTGGGACACTAATACATTGTTGGTGGAACTGTGAACGGATCCAACCATTCTGGAGAGCAATTTGGAGCTATGCTTAAAAAGTTGTCAAACTGTGCATGCCCTTTGACCCATCAAGTAAAAGCCAAGATGGATCTAATCAAAAGAGATAAGGAAGGAAACTATATTTTATTAAAGGGTACCATAGATAATGTAGCAATATCAATACTAAATATATATGCATCAAGTGCAATAGCATCCAAATTCCTAGGGGAGAAATTAAGAGAGATGCAAGAAGAAATAGATAGCCAAACTATACTAGAGGGGGATCTCAACCTTGCTCTCTCAGAATTAGATAAATCAAACCACAAAATAAACAAGAAAGAAACTAGGCGATAAACCAGTTGTTAGAAAAGTTAGGTATGATAGATCTATGGAGAAAATTGAATGGAGACATTAGGGAGTTTACTTTTTTCTCAGCAGTTCATGGAACCTATACAAAAATTGACCATGTGTTACAGCATAAAAACCTCAAAATCAAATGCAGAAAGGCAGAAATAGTAAACGCATCTTTTTCAGATCATGATGCAATAAAAATCACATGCAATATAAGGCCAGGAGAAAATAGACCAAAAGTTAATTGGAAATTAAATAATCTAATCCTGAACAATGAATGGGTGAAAGAGCAAATCATAGACACAATCAATAATTTCATCCAGGAGAATGACAATAAGGAGACAACATACCAAAATTTGTGGGATACAGCCAAAGCGGTTATAAGGGGCAATTTTATATCTCTAGATGCTTACTTGCATAAAATAGAGAAAGAAAAGATCAACGAATTGGGCTTATTATTAAAAAAAAACTTGAAAAAAAACAAATTAAAAACCCTCAATTAAATACCAAATTGGAAATTCTAAAAGTAAAAGGAGAAATTAATAAAATTGAAAATAAGAAAACTATTGAATTAATCAATAAAACTAAGAGTTGGTTCTATGAAAAAAACAACAAAATAGATAAGCCTTTAGTTAATTTGATAAGAAAAAGGAAAGAGGAAAGTCAAATTGTTAGTCTCAAGAATGATAAGGGAGAACTTTCCTCCAATGAAGAGGAATTTAGAGCAATAATTAGGAGTTACTTTGCCCAACTTTATGCCAGTAAGTTTGATAATCTAAATGAAATGGAGCAATATCTACAAAAATATAGATTGCCCAGGTTAATAGAAGAGGATATGAACTATTTAAATAGCCCCATATTAGAAAAAGAAATAGAACAAGCTATTAACTGACTCCCTAAGAAAAAAATCTCCAGGGCCAGATGGATTTACATGTGAACTGTACCAAACATTCAAAGAACAATTAATTCCAATACTATACAAACTATTTGAGAAAATAGGGACAGAAGGTATACTGCCAAATTCCTTCTATGAGACCAATATGGTGCTGATAGCTAAACCAGGTAGGGTGAAAACAGAGAAAGAAAACTATAGACCCATTTCCCTAATAAATATTGATGCAAAAATTTTAAATAAGATATTAGCAATGAGATTACAGAAAGTCATCCCCAGGATAGTACACTGTGACCAAGTAGGATTTATACCAGGGATGCAGGGCTGGTTCAATATTAGGAAAACTATCAGCATAATTAATCATATTAATAACCAAACTAACAAAAACCATATGATTATCTCCATAGATACAGAAAAAGCATTTGATAAAATCCAACACCCCTTCTTATTAAAAACACTAGAGAGTATAGAAATAGATGGGCTTTTCCTTAAAATGATCAGTAGCATCTATTTAAAACCATCAGCAACCATCATATGTAATGGAGACAAACTAAAACCATTCCCGATAAGATCAGGAGTGAAACAAGGCTGCCCACTGTCACCATTACTATTTAATTTTGTATTAGAAATGTTAGCTTTAGCAATTAGAGAAGAAAAAGAGATAAAAGGAATTAGAGTAGGTAATGAAGAAACCAAATTATCACTCTTTGCAGATGACATGATGGTATACTTAGAGAATCCTAGAGACTCAACTAAAAAACTACTAGAAACAATTCACAACTTTAGTAAAGTTGCAGGATTCAAAATTAATCCACATAAATTATCAGCATTTT